>JAOUWY010000051.1:9825612-9836211 GCA_025728095.1 Prietella phreatophila | reverse complement strand
ATTTTCATTTAGGGGTGTACTCACTTTTGTTGCCAGTGGTTTAGACATTAATGGCTGTGTGTTGAGTTATTTTGAGGTTACAGCAAATTTACACTGTTACACAAGCTGTACACTCACTATTTTACACTATAGAAAAGTGTCATTTCTTCAGCGTTGTCACATTAAAATATATAACCAAATATTTACAAAAATGTGAAGGGTGTACTCACTTTTGTTAGATACTGTACTATTTTGTTATGAGAAAACTTTAAGAATAATTGGAATGCATTTGTCTTGTCATTTCTCATTTCCATCACAACCAAATACTACCATTTTTGAAAAAACTTTTTTTTTTCACCTGGGAAGAGTGCAATTTGGCATTGCCATTCCAAAAGTTTCAAAGGGGACTGTATATTATGACTAAGACATTTTAAATTAAATGAGGTTGTGATCAGAAATTTCATACTGGGGTAGTATTCCTGTTTTATAGTTATGCCAAGCGTCAGTATTAGATCAAGGGTGTGTCCACCATAATGAATGGGTTCTGAATCATTCTGAGTGATGAATAATGTCTGTCTAATATAGACAAAATGAATATCAAATATTGAAGTCTGTGATGATTTCTACTTTTTCTGCTGAAAAAAATACATTCAAAAGGAAGTCTACAAATGCATGTAGAAATTCAGGATACAGCACTGTTTGTCTGTAAATAATATGTCTTTTTTCTGTTAAAAAAAATAATGACAACATTTCAAATGGGTTAAATATCCAGACAACAGGATAATGCCTAGAATATCATTATAATTAATCTGAATGCTTCCTCCTTGACTAATTATATGAAGGTGATGTATATAACTGTATCAGGCAGGGATAGCCTAACAAAATATATGAATTCCCTAATCAGTCATAGCTTTATTTATAGTAAGTGCTTTAAATGGAAATGATCTAATATGTAGCAGTTCCAGGTTAATATCACAGGTGCCGCAGGTGCTTTTGTCATGATATAATTATGTGTTAATTAGATTGCTAAAACACATTTTTGGGGGGATTTCTTGTGATTTTGATAATCTCAGGGAAGAGAGCACAGTCAACTTTTTCTTTAGCCACAATAGAATTCTCTGAGTTACATTACCAGACTGCATTGGGATGGGGCCAATTATATTACAGCATAAATACATTTGAAGATGTCTCTAAGTAGAGACTGATAGTATAATATAGCCTGTCCTTCTGAAAACCTGCCGAAGTTTAGTGCGTGTACCCTATTTCGTTCACATAAACAATTTTATAGCATTCTAAGAGTTAGTACTATTAACCAGGGTTGCTCTTTGTCAGAAAGAAGGTCACCATGGTGATACATGCTTTTCTGATTTATTGACATTATCCTCGCCATGATCTTTCTTTCCCTCTCCCAATCACTGCAATATACAGTAGCTTACAATAGAAATGGTTCTGTTCATCATAGACACACTGCATACACTTACATTTTGCCTTAGTTTTGCAGAAATTTATTAAATTCCAATTATTTTCTATAAAACAAGATGTTGGTGACCGCAGAATATTTTTTATAGTTGCCCATCCATCCATCCATCCATCATTTTTTGTAATGCTTATCCTGCACAGGGTCACAGGGAGGTTCCCAGGGGACCCAGGGCACAAGGTGGGGGACACCCTGAATACCCCAAATCATAGCAGGGCTAAACTTGCTCAGTGTGGCATAAAAACCGAAGTCATGAACTATAATGGGCCAGTGAGAGTGATGATTGTGCAAAATTCAGAAAGGCAAGCAAATGAACATCGACTTAAGTTTGTCAAATAGAAACATTTAAAAATAATGTTGGTCATTTGAAAGAGTTAATTAGTATTTTAACAGAATTTAAAATATAGTATTGTGAATGGGGACATTATGACGCCTAACATTTGTTTTATGACTCTATCAAACCTGCCACTAACTACAGCCACCACTGCTATGTAACACTGAGGAAAACTATGGATTCACATAAACCTTGTCAGAGCCCAATTAATTAATACATTTTCAATTGTGAATTTCTTTTTTTTTTAATTGTTTAAATTCAGTTTCTTGCTATCAAGAACTATTACATGAATGTAATTGATAAAATTATAAATACACACACCCTGTCCATGGTATACACTGCCTTGTGTCCGATGCTTCCTGGGATAGGCTCCAGGTTCCCTGTGACCCTGAAAAAGGAGTAAGCAGTAGAAGATGGATGGATGGATGGATGGGTTACCACAGAGAGTTTAGGATACATGCAGCTGATGGTGTTCCAAACACTCTCAGAAAAAAAGGGTACTATACTGTACCTTTCTATGTCATTGACATTTCATGAGTACTTATTATTTAACATTGCAGTGTTTTTTTTTTTAGAGCTACAACAATTGAGCTGTCCTTTTTGTTATTATTTTGTCAATTTGGCAGATTATAGACAAAGAACAGATGTTTAGTTTTGGTTTATATGGGCTATATACAGTGCCCTCCAACAATATTGGCACCTTTGGTAAATATGAGCAAAGAATGCTGATTATTCTAGACTATTTTTGTTATTTTTTTTTAAATAAAAGATCAAAAGGTTTAAAAAAAATATAAAACCTTTTGATCTTTTATTTTAAAAATTCACTAAAATAATCTGCTCTCCTCTATATCAAACAATTGCAAACACAACGCTGGTGTATATATTAAAAAACTTTGTTAAATATATGTGTGGCACAATTATCGGCATACTTTTGATCAATAATTCGTACTACCACCCTTGCCAAGATAAAAGCTTTGAGTCTTCTCCTATATTGCCTGATGAGATTGGAGAATACATGGCAAGGGATCTGAGACCATTTCTCATTATAGAATCTCTCCATATCCTTAAAATTTCAAGGTGTACTCTCCTCTTCAGTTCACCCCACAGGATTTCTATGGGTTTCAAGTCAGGGCACTGGGATTGCCATGGCAGGACCTTGGTTTTGTGGTCAGTAAACCATTTCTGTGTTGATTTTGATGTTTAACAAAATGTCCAGGTCCTCTAGCAGAAAAACAGCCCCAAAACATTAAAGAGCCACCACTATGTTTAATCATTCCATGAGGTATTTATCTTATGGCTACCTTTCTGTGTGAGCCAAAACCAACACTGGTGTTTATTGCCAACAAGCTCTATTTTGGTTTTATCTGACTTTAGTACCTGATCCCATTTGAAGTTCCAATAGTGTCTGCCAAACTGAAGATGCTTAAGTTTGTTTTTAAGACAACGTATTTTGATTAAGGTGATATCAGATTGTAGCTTTGGAGACTCTCTGACCCCAAGATGCAATAACTTGTGCAATTCTCCAACTTTGATACTTGGAGATTTTTTGACCACTTGGACTATCATCTTCACAGTGCATTGAGACAATATAGACACACGTCCTGTTCTAGATTGATTCCTAAAATTTCCAGTTGACTGGAAATTATTAATTCAATAATTAAGAAGTTCTAGTCAACTGGAAATGTTATGAAAATGATGGTGGAAATGGGCATTTTGCTTTTATGTTTTCTTATAGCCACTTCCCATTTTTTTTAATCTCAACACATCACACGTCAACAGGAACTCATGGTTGAACAATTTCTAGGTTGTGTTTGCAATTGTCTGATATCCATGGAAGCAGAATATTTTTGTGAATTTTTTAAACAAAAGATCCAAAGCTTAAACAGTAAAGACACATCCAACTTTGCTTATATTTACCAAGGGTGCCAATATTATTGGAGGGCACTGTATATACTTCAATTTATTTTTTGTGCCACATTGTTTTAAATCAAGCAGGGAACCAGAATGCAGCATAAAAGCACAAAAAAAATTGTACTTTAAACATTTGAATTTCTTTACAGAAGCAACTAAAGAAAATTCAAGTCAAATAATATAAACATGATGTTTCAGAATGGAGCTGGCTTTTAGCTAATGCTTCTTGTGTTGACTTATTGAAAATCAAATATAAATGTGTGAAATCTTGACATTTCAGTTGTTTTTTCAGAAGATGCCAATTAAGACTTGTTGAGGTAAAATGCTTGCTAACAAGAAATTAAAAGCATTGATGATGGCAAACTAGCTTCACCCAATATTCAAATAGATATACACTGATTGTGATGGCTATACAACTGAGTCAGATCATCTCCAAAACGGCAGTTCTTGAGGGGTGTTCCCCCTCGTTGATGCAGTGATTTGTGCCTACCAAAAGTGAACCAAGGAAGGACAACCAGTGAACCGGCATCATGGTCATGATGCACATGGAGAGTGAAGCATAGCCTGTCTGGTCTGAGCCCACAAAAGAGCTACTATAGTACAAATAGCTAAAAATGTTAATGCTGGCTATGATATAGAAAGTTGTCAGAATGCACAATGCATTGCATTTTGCTGCGTATGGGGCTGTGTAGCTGCAGACCTAAATAAACCTAAATAAACATTGTTGTAGACCCCTTCTGCAATAATGTACACCCCTTCATGGCAAAGTGATCCTGCTGAAAGAGGCCACTAGCATTTTGAATACCGTTGCCATGAAGGGGTCTTCATGGCAACGGTATTCAAAATGCTAGTGGCCTCTTTCAGCAGGATAATGCACCCTACCACACTGCAAAAATGTAAGCGTTCATGTTGTTTACTTGGCCTCCAAATTCCCCAGATCTCAATCTGATCGAGCATCTGTAGGATGTGCTGGACAAACAAGTCTATTCCATGGATGCCCCACCTTGCAGCTTATAGGACACAAAAGATCTGCTGCTATTGTCTGTGTAACAGATACCAAAGCACACTTTCAGAGGTCTTGTGGAGTCCATACCTCCATGGGTCAGTGCTGTTTTGATCCATTTTGACTTGTTTCCATCACATAATTATTTGGCAGGTGGTTTTAATGTTATTTTAGTCCACTGGAAAATATTAATCTATTTTGACAAATGAATTATGTATTTAAAGTCATGATTTATAGAGAAAAAATGGAACAAACCTAGAAAAACCTAGCATAGATAATGAGATGAGAGCTAGTGTTGTATGAAATGTATCATTACCATCCACTGCTTCCAAGCTATATTTAGCATGCCCCTCTGGCTTGTCATTCTGACTTATTTGAGTTTTAAAATGCCCTCATTTGGCATTCTGCACCTGAGTCACCCGTGTGCACACACCTCCCACTGGCCATCCTGCTCATTGCCTTAACCCTCACTAAAGGGCTGAGTGAGAAGGCAGCTTCCAAGTGCTCACGCTAATCCTACAGCTTGGTGACACGTTTGTGCCATAATGCACATCCAACATCCCTGGTCTGCAAACGCAAGACTGAAGAGAAGCCTCAGGTCACATTTTTTGCATTATGGGAATACACACTCACCAGGCACTTTATTAGGAATACCATACTAATACTGGGTAAGGCCCCCTTTGCTCTAAGAACAGCCTCAATTCTTTGTGGTATAGATTCCACAAGGTGTTTGAAGTTTTGATCCATGTTGAGATGTCTCCATCACATAATTATTGCATTTTTATCACCTGCACATTCATGATATAAATCTCCTATTCTACCACATCCCAAAGGTGATCTATCAGATTCAGATCTAGTGACTGAAGAGGTCATTAAAGTACACTAAACTCATTGTCAGGTTCATAGAACTAGTTTGAGATGACTTGTGATATGGCACATTATCATATTGGAAGTAACCATTATACATTGTGTAAATTGTGGCCATAAAAGGTATGCACATGGTCAGCAGCAAGATGATCAGTTGGTATATTTAGTCCCTGACCTAATGAATTAGCATGATATAGAGACTACAATAAGGGGATATGTTAAATCCTGTAAATGCAAACATATTAAGGGACCCAATGTATACCAAGAAAACATGCTTCATGCCATGACACCACCACCAGCAGCCTGAGCTATTGACACAAAACATGGACCATGGTCCATGGATTCACCTGCTGACACCAAATTCTGGCCCAAAAATCTGTTGCAACAGAAATTGAGATGAGATTAGGCAACATTTTTCCAATATTACCCTGTCCAGTTTCATTCCAGATCTTGGCTGACAAAAGTGTAATCTAATGTTTTCTACTGCTGGTGTTGCCCATGTGCATCAGGGTTTGATGTCTTTTGTGTTCTGAGACATTTTCTGCTCACCACAAATTTAAAGAGTGATTATTTGTGTTACCGTAGGCTTTCTGTAGCTTGAACCAGACTGACTTCTCTTATTAACAAGATGTTTCTGCCAACAAATGTTACTTACTGAACCTTTTTTTTGGTTTTCGCCACTATTCTTTGCAAACTATACGGAGTCTCTGTATAGACTCTGTTGTCTCTGAAAATCTCAGTAGATCAGTGTCTGAACTAGCCTGTCAGGCACCAACAACCATGCAACAAACAGTTAGTGTCACTGCAGTCACATTTTCTGTATTCTGATATTTGATTTGAACATTAACAGAAGCTCTTGACCTGTACCTTTTTTTTTATCTATTGTGCTGCTGCCACATTTATAGCTGATTGGATAATTTCATGAATGTGCAGGTGTCCCTAATAAAGTGACCAGTGATCGCATACAACAAATTACTCTGTTGTGTGAATTTTCCAAAATGTTTTCTGTCTGTGGGCTTATATACTTCATTGCATTCCATTTAGCACCACATTTTATCTATAATAACTCAAGCTTTTTCTAGCAGCATGGGGCTGTTTTCCTTTGTAGTCATTTTTGTAAAAAAAAAATTCTCCAGTTGAACATTAAAAATGCATAATTTTTTTTATTGTTATTCATGTTGTAAATCCTGAACTTCTTATGAAATAATTTACAAAAAAATGTTTTCTTTTTAGTGTTCTTAATTGAATTATTTACCTCACACTGTTTTAACAGTTTGTAATACTTTAAATATATAACAAAAATCCGTTGCACTTACATTTAATCACTAAGCCCTGTAGCCCTACAGTAAAAGGCAACAGTCTGAAAATTATATTACCCATTTTAGTTGAGTGTCATAAGACACTCAACTCAAGCAGAAATTGCTTTCACTGCCCTTTGTTTTTTGGGGGGCTGTTACGAATCGGGAACAGAGGCAGAAGCAATTGCAGTTAAGAGCTTTATTAAAGGAGGCAGGCAGACAAAACCAAAACGTGAAACAGATGCGTAGTCAAAAACAGGCAGTGGGTCGGGCAATCGGCAAACAGGCATTGTACAGGGTTAGGCAGGAATCGAAGTTACGGTCACAGAAGACAGGGTCAAAACACAAAACAAGAAACATGAAACTATGACTGGGAACGGAAAACACCAGCGTGGTCTAAGTAAACTACTCTAACTTGAAACTAACTAAATCTATAAATGTACATAACATTAACTAACAACAATTTAACTATAATACTCCGTGAGGTGTAATGGGAAGCGAAAGTATTTATCACGAACATAATCAGCCTTAAGAACTGACAGCTGAAAACAATTAAGTCACTCCCTCGAACAACAACCAATGACAAAACAGGGAGAAGACAGAACAGAAACAAAACATACACTCTGACACTCAAAACGCGCAGTAGGCTGCAGCTCTGTCTAAAGGGGAGATCGTAACAGGGGCACAGTTAAAGTAAGCATTCATTAGTGGAAAACTACAAATGCAGGGAGATTTGGAGCAATTTCAACAATGGGCATGCAGCCTTACTCTGTTATGTAATGTCTGTAAGGTGTCAGTTTTCTCTAACTCAAGTGACCAAACTCATGTTCCAAAGCTTATTTAGGGCATTTATTTTTTCTACAATTCTGAGTAAAATTCTCACAATTCTCACACTTGCTGTCATTGAAAGTACACCACTGAATATGTCCATTTTGATTACATACAAAGTCAGCATGTGTAATCCAAAGATGACAAACTACCTTGTTTCCTTGTTACCCTGTCATTAAGAAATCACAATCCTGATATTATCAAATAGTAATTGCATTTAGTATTTGCTATTAAAATGGTCAGTCAGATTATACATACAGTATAATATCAAAGCAAATAATTTTAGGTTCCAAAAGGGCTGCAATTGCTAATCATAAAAATAGTAATAAAAGAAGAGAAGCATGCTGTGACATTAGGACACTTTAGACTAAAACCCATTTGATAGAAAATGGTGGAGGAAGTTACAACAGAGGAAACAATAAGAACAGTCCTCCAAAGATGTCCTGGGCTTAGTCATACTTACTAACCACCGGGTATGCTGTTTGGTATCCTATGTTATCCATTTGTACAACTCTATCCCAAATTTATGGTCGTAAATATTGATCCTTCCTGCCCGATCAGAAAATATTTTCATGTTGCCACTTTGTCCATGTGTTACGCCACCATCGACAGAGGACTTTGTTTTGTTCGCTCGGTTCCGGATTAGAAATAACGTTTGCATTGTGTCCAACATTGATGGGTTAAATAAACAAATGATGATCATTCAGAGTGATAATCCAATTAAGTATACATGAACATTTTACTGTTTACCCCCAGCTGCAAAATCTCAAGTTTAACATTCAAAATCTCAAGTTTAACATGATATACATTTCAGTAAAATGAAATGTATATCAGTGTGTAATGTGAAATGTTAGTCAATATACAACAATGTACAACTCCAATTCCAAAAATTTCCAAAAAATTTATGCACTCAGTACTTGGTTGGGGCTCCTTTTGCATGAATTACTGAATCAATATGGCGTGGCATGGAGGCAATCAGCCTGTGGCACTGCTGAGGTGTTCTGGAAGCCGAGGTTGCTTTGATAGCGGCCTTCAGTTTGTCTGTATTATTGGGTCTGGTGTCTCTCACAGATTCGCTAAGGATTTCAGGTCAGGCAAATTGGTTGGCCAATCAAGCACAGTAATACCATGGTCAGCAATCCAGTTACTAGTAGTTTTGGCACTGTGGGCAGGTGCCAAGTCCTGCTGGAAAAGGAAAATAGCATCTCCATAAAACTTGTCAGCAGATGGAAACATGAAGTGCTCTAAAATCTCCTGGTAGATGGTTGCATTGACTCTCGACTTGAGAAAACACAGTGGACCACACCAGCAGATTACATGGCATCCCAAATCATCACTGACTATGGACACTTATAGGGGTATAAGATAAGGTAATGTTGTCATATTTTCTGGTTCTAGATAAGAACTCTTGCAGCTGCATTCTGGACTAACTGGAGCTTGTTTATGTTCCTAATGGAACATCCAGACAGTAAGGCATTACAATAATCCAGCCTAGAGGTGAAGAAAGCGTGAACATTTATTTTTTTGCATCATATAGTGACATTATATTTCTTATCTTAGCAATATTTCTGAGATGAAAGAAGGTTGTCCTAGTAATATTATCTACATGAGTGTCAAATGAAAGACTGGAGTCAATAATCCCACCAAGGTCTTTTACTGCTGCACATGATGAAACAGAAAGGCCATCCAGAGTTTGTGATCTTTTTTGTGAAAAGTTTGTGAAAGCTTACTTCTAGCTGCATGTGGTTCTAGCAGAAGTACTTCTGTCTTGTCAGAATTAAGAAAGAGGAAGTCAATAGGCATCTACTGTCTAATGTGCTTTACACATTCCTCAACTTTACTAAGCTGGTGTCTGTCATCTGACGTTGCTGAAAGACAGTATAACAGTGGAACCTAATTCCATGTTTACGAATAATTTGACCTAGAGGTAGCATATATAAAGTATAAAGCAGTGGGCCTAAAAAAGAACCTTGCGGAATGCCAAACTTTACTTCAGTATGCATAGAGAAGTTGCCATTTACATCTAAGAAATGATAGCTATCGGTCAAATAGACCCGAGCAAGGAGAGGGCTGTTCCCTTAATGCCGACAACATTTTCTAGTCAATCAACGATAAACCTTTGCAGGTGTTTTGAGTTAATTAGCTTATTAGAGCTCTTCTCGGGTCGACATTTCTGTATTATAAATTCTTTATTCTAATATTTCCAGTAGCTGTAAGCCGTAATCAAGATTAAATAAATTTTTAAAAGGGCTTGAAATACTTCACTTTATGTGTATTGAATCTAGAATATATATGAAAGTTCCACCTTTTTAATTGAATTATGGAAAAAAAAACCTTTTTTTCATATTCTATTTTTTTTTTTGATGCACCTGTATATCACTGAATTTTTAAGTTACCATCCTGCTTTTGTGCTGGGAGTCAAGTGACTCAGCCACTCAATTACTTGATTACTGGCATTGAAAAGTAAGAGTGAACCCAAACATTTGAATTCAACTCCACATACTAAAAATTACAACGCACAGAAACAGTAAACAAAATGAACCAGTGGATACTGGCGCTCTTCTCGGAAAAAAAAAAAAATGGAAGCCGAAATGAGTCGGGTTTCAGAGTCTCGCGGATCTGGGCCGGTCGCTGCCGAGTCAGCCAACCGCCTCAGGTTCGGGGGATCTCTTTCGGGGGAAGAGGAGCTGGAGACGAGCGCTGCTCTATCTTTTGCTCTGTCTTCCGGCTTCGGCTCTCTGCTGGACTCCTCCTTCTGCTGTGGAAAGCCAAAATGGTTATAATTCCTCTCTGACTCAGAGGAGTTAGAAGGATGTGTTAAAAATTGAGAGCAGCATATAAAGAGCTGCTTGAAGTGATTACCCAGTGAAAGTAAATCCCTCACACTGCAGAAACTCCCCTG
>JAOUWY010000051.1:9604382-9614681 GCA_025728095.1 Prietella phreatophila | reverse complement strand
CCCTTCCCTTCCCCCACCATTCCTTGCCATTGCAGAAAGTCATGCACACCAGGAAAAGACACATGGAGCTGTTCCAGGAACTGAATCAGAAATTTCAAACCCTGGACCGATTTCGAGACATACCAAATATGGGCAGCATGGTGAGTAAGAGTGATTGGAGGGGGAGTCGGGCCATGCCACAAGCACTATATTTAGGCCTCCACTTTCACACTCACCAAATCCTTGTTCAGGAAGTGAGTGACCAAATGAATTAATAGATGCCCAGTCAATGCATTCATTCATCAGTGGAATACTATTCCATTTACTAGAACATGTGCCTTTAAAACGTTTATTTCTTTTTCCATTGACTAATCATTGCTTGGTCGATGCATGAAATAACAACTTCTTGATTTGCTTACATTCAAACATTTCAGGGGCCCACTGCTGATTTGTTATTGCCATAATTTTATGGTAATTCAAAGCCAAGTCACCTGCCTCTCAAGCAGTCAAACCTTCAATTCAAGCATCATCTATATGTTGTTAGGAAAGAAATTTACTAAGTCAAGAGATTCTCAACCTTTTGTAACTAAAGCCCCACCAAGCCATGAGATTGGTAAATCTCTGGCTCTCAGTCACTCACTGAACAGAGAAGATGCAGAGAAAGGTGAGAGTGCAGCTGGAAAACAGGACCTCGCACTTGCAGTACTGGCGACATTTGGGAAAATTGCTAAGGTTTGTCCAAAAAGTCACTAGGTACTTTTAAAAAATTGTTGGAAAAAAACAAAAAAAGTTGTTAAAGGCATCTGAAAAGTCGCTAAGTTGACAACACTGGTCTGCAATGACAGCTAGATAAAAGGCAGGCTACAGAGGGAGAGGAAACAGTTTTTTTTCCATTTATGTGCATTCTATTTGAAAAGCAATAAAATACACAGAGTATCCAAATGATGCCTTCTGTGATTTTTTTTCTTGAAAACAATTTGCGTCCCCCCCTTCCGATCTCTCCACGCCCCATCTATTGAGAACCACCGTACTAAGTAAATAAAAGCAAGACATTTTACATGTATACAGAGTATAAAAAATATATAAAACGCACACACACACACACACACACACACACACACACACACACACACACAATTACACGCACATATACAACCTCGCAATTGTGTCTTGTGTCTTTTCACTCATATTCCAATCAGCCTCCCAGCACCGTGTGTCTGTGTCATGGTGTTTAGTAACCCTATGATATTTAAATATATTGAAAACAGATATCTTTAGTGCGATATCTCAAGTAAGAGCAGTTGAAAGTTTGTAGTATTTATATTGAATTACCACTGTAACCAGCAGATGAACTGATTCACTTTTTGAATTGATCATAACAGGGTCAAGGTCACAGCAAGCTAAACTGTCTGACATAGTATTTCTTTACTAGCTTCCTTCCCATTTTAAGTATAGTTTAAGGGTATTTGTAGCATACATAGTATTGGCCTTTACTCACCATTATACTTGATTTATGCACACATCCTGCCTATCATGAAGTAGCACTCTCAGAAATAATATTTAATATAGCTGTCTCCCACTTGAATGAGGGCCTTAGTTTTGTATCAAAAAGATAATGGACTATACTGTACTGTACTATGCTATACCATAACAAGCAAATAATGGCTGTTTTCCAAAGAAGTACATTTAACCATATTTTTATTAGGTATGTACAAAGGTAGTACAGTATAGTCCTGTTTGTTGACCAGCTTGGGCATGTTTATGATGCACAATTTAGACATAAAATGAATATCTAACAAACACAGTAAACAAGCTACATAGCAGCACAAATGTGTATCATTAGCGAATGTGGCCTTTCTGAAATACCATTGTCTTGTCTCAAACTGTTTTCTTGCACAGGATAAGGCAATGCCCAATAAAAACCCTTGGGAAAGCTACAACCCAACCTGTGAGTACCAGAACTACGCCACAATGAATGTACTGGAGTCGGACAACAAGGACTCTCTGGAGATGACTCCTGCTGAGTGGGAAAAATGTGTAAACCTTCCGCTGGATGTCCAAGAGGGAGACTTCCAAACAGAGGTGTAATCAGAGGATCAAATCAAGCAGGACATATTTTGCACTGGAAAAAATGTGGAAACCACTTCAGGCAGCCTTGGCAAGACATATCTGGGTCCTAGAAATATAGCAGGGACATCATGTGCCAATAAGATTTTAAAAAGGACTAAAGGAGATATAAATGATTTAAAAGACAAAAACATAATTTTTTGTACTCTCACTAGTGTACTTAGTGAGGGAACAGCAAGGTGTATAATATAACCATCATGTGTTTGAACATATCTGTTGAAGAGAATTGGATCTACAAAGATATATCTTTCTAGATGAAACCTCCAAAATAGAAAACACACCATGACACTATGCTATGTCAACCCAAAAGCTTCATTGGGCTCAGTTTTTTTTTAGTTCAGTGGTGACTGAGTCCAGGAGCACAATGTACATAATTATGCAGGTTTTTAAAAGGTTTATAACAAGTCAGTTTGGCCATTACTACACTTTTTACTTTATGACATGAAAAATAGAGAGGCAAGGAGGATTTTTCCTGTCATTTAAAAATGAATGTTTGTCAGGCTACATTCTTCATTGCTTTAAATGCAATAAAGGTAATACTCACTTTTATATGAATAATATATTTCACAACTTTAATACTGCAGAATCTGCTTGAAGGCACTCAGCAAGCTCTCTCATCTGCAGCCCTGTATAAAATATTTAAAAATGAAAAATGTTGTATGGTGTAAATAAAACTTTTGTCTACATCTGTTTTACTTGTGTCAAGTTTATTTTGCTGAGAAAAGATTTAAAATGCCAACCTGATGAGATACCGGAAAAATGTTAACATTTGAAAAAGGAATGTAAATAAAAGAGATAATATGTTCATAATGCTTCAGAGGCTGTGTCAACTCTGTCCTGTACTGCACTTCATGATGGTCTGATTGTCAAAATATAATTATGAATGTTCAGTGATTAAGTAATGTTTAGTTACTGCTTTATCCTGGTCAAGATCACAATGGATCTAGTGAATGCAATACACTATTGGTGGGAGGCCAATCAATCACATGTCCCCATGCACACACATCCACATGCTTATTCACACTTATTGTCAATTTTGAGTAGCCAGTCCACTTACTGACATTTTCGAGAGATTGGAACAGTAACTCAAGCTCAGAATTGAACAGGGGACCTTGGAACCAGCAACGCTATATCACCAAGCCACTTGAATATTTTTTCCAAATTAAATATACAACATACTAAACAGTAAAAGTATTTTTAAAAAAGAATAAGAATAATAATAAAGGAAAATGTGTATTAGTAAGTTGTTAGGCCACCATGAGCCACCAGAACAGCTTCATTGTTCCTTGGCATAAATTAGACTATGTCTAAGTCTCTGTAACTGTACTTGAGACAAGAATACCTTTCTTACAAATGTTATTCCGTAATTAGTAATAGCTTAGTTTGTGCTAAGTGTATATAAAGTTAGCTTTCTGATAGAGAAGTTTGCAGCATTAGAGGTGTGCATCAAGACTCTAGAGAAGGTTAGTGAAAGTGAGAACTGTAATTTCTATAAGTTTGAATGCCTCAGGCATAAAGAGCAGTCCCCCAACTCCGGCATTTGAGTCCTCACAGTGGGGTGAATGGGTGATGACTTAGCGGCATAATCGCAAAGCTAACAGTAAGGATCGCCCACAGGAGCACCATTCCTCTCTGCTTCATGTGTCCAACAGGTTTGCTCTCTTCAGTGATGCACCTACTGAGAAACCTGAAAGAGCTCTGGTTATAGGAGACTCGAGTTCATGTGAAATTAGCTTGGCCTTTAGGGGCTCCAGTAGCTTTAGTTATGTGTATACCAGGAGCCAGGGCACGAGTCATAGCAGGTAATCTTAAGGTCTTAGGCAAGCACAGGTTTTCAAATATAGTTATTCATTTAGATAGTTATTCATCAGTCAGCAGTTACTAAGATTACTAAGTTACTAAGGTAATGTCCGATGCAGTAGTATGCTCCGTCCCAATCCCAATTCAGCATGGCAATGTAGCTTACAGCTGTTTATGGTTGCTGAACTGCTGGATGTCCAGGTGGTGCTCCGAAAACAATGCAAGCTTTATAGGTAATTGGAGTCATTTTGAGGGAAAGGCTGTCCATCCCACTGAGGAAGGTGCTGCTCTCATTTCTTGCAGCATAGTACATAGTCTCAGAACAGGCCTTGTTAATCATTGATGATCCAGAGCCAAGGCCAGGGAGCAGACAAGCAGGCTAAACAGACCATCTGGTAACTGCACCAAGTCCTCATATAGGTTCTACAATATCAAGACTGCATCTGTTCCCCGGGCTAAACAAAAATGTAGAAACACAACAAAAAGTTGGTTTTAGTAACCTAATTACTTAAGTTAAATATTAGTTCTCTTGTGTCTAAAGTAATTATTGTTAATGAAACCATTACTGATCAGGAGTTTAATATAATGTGTTTAAAATAAATATGAATTAAACCAAATGAGCACATAGCAGTAAATGAAGCTGGCCCTCCTGGATACAGCTATATACATTAGCCCCATCTAACTGGCAGAGGAGGAGGTGTCACACTTATTTATAATGATAATCTAGGAGGCACACAAAACCCTAGTCATAAACTCAACTCCTCTGAGGTTCTTCATACTAGAATAACATATCTAGCCACAAAAAATAGGTCTATTCTTATTTATAGACAACCAGGGCCATATTTTAAATTCCTTGGTGAATTTGCTGATTTTATCTCGAACCTGGTTGTTTGTCTAAAAAAGCATTCATTAATTTGGGCCCAAACAAACATAGTACAACAGCAAGACCAACTCTTTTTTTTGCCATGCACTGTAGACATTTTGGTTTGACCTCAAAAAAGATGAAAATTTCAGCCTTAATTTCCATCAACATGTGTTAAACAATTTAGAACCTGGCACCTTTTGTTTGAACCCACCAATTTGTCAAGTGATCAAAAATATTGGAACATTCTGTCTTTACAGAGAAATATATTCGATCCAATTGGGAGGAACTTCATCATACAGCAAGACAATTACCCAAAACACAATCTGAACACAACAAAAGACTTTTTCAGGGGAAAAAAGTGGAAAGTTTTAAACAGGCATTCAAGTCAGTCACCAGACCTTAACCTAACTGAGCAGCTTTTCACCCCCTGACTGTAATTTGCTATTATTTTGTTTAAATATCTTATTTGTTAATTTAGAACTGCCCTTCAGAAGCTTCAGAATGTCACATTATTAACGTAACGAAGGTTACGATGGATGCTAGTGCAGATAAGAGCTTTTAATAAAGAGAGGCAGGCAGACAAATACAAATCATGAGACAACATGGTCAAAAACAGGCAATGAGTCAGGCGATCAGCAAACAAACAAACTAGTCAAGGCAGGAGTCGAAAACGAGAAACAAAATCACAGAACATGAAACAAAATGAGGAACAGGGTACAAACGCATGGTTTGGTGATAACACTCAATACTTCGCAAAGAGTGAATGCCTTGAAAAGGCATGTGATTGTCATGTGATTGTCTATGAGATTGGCAGCAGGTGTGTGTGATTAGAATGAATGTGAGTATTCTGGGAATTGCAGTCCATGGCGGCCATGTTTGTAGGCCGCAGTGTAGGTTGGGAAATGTGGTCACTGGTTTGCTGTGATATGACAGAATCCCCCACAAGTGGGACAGAACCCACCACAAAATATACTTCCTGGCCCTCTGGGCAAACTGTTCACACAGCCCCTCCGTTTCCAATGTAGGCATTGTCCAACATGTAGCAAGTTCAGCAAGGAGCCGAGGAGCAGACATGAGGCTGGGTCTGGTTCACCGGGGTTATTGAGACCCAGGTTTGGGAAGTTGAGTCGTCAGCTTTAGACAGGGGCTTGACTTGATGCAGAGAATTAGAAGATCATTGAACACATGCACTGCAGTTACAAATGTGTCTTTCATTTTAGGCCTACTCTGCTGTTTCTCAGAAAAAAAAAATCATACTCGGTTTTAATCTGTATCTTTTACCAAATTGATTTTAATGACTTCATTAGATGTATGATGAAATACATGACATAAGTCAGTAAAATGAAACTGAGTAAACTTGTGCCACAGTTATAGATAAGATGTGGAGAAAGAAACGTAATTGTGGACAATCATCAGTAATATTATCAAAGGAAATAATGGGAAACCCCGCCTAATGAGATTATTGTTTTAGCATTGTATAAAAACCTAAGCATTGATTGTAACAGTCAGATGATCTGCAGACATCTCGACTTTTGTGAATCATCAAGAAAAGTCTATTTTTTGGCATCTTAAATCCCTGGATTTTATTTTAATTAAGGTGATTTTTCCACAACACTACACATGTCACTCCTGAGATACCAGTGATCCTGACACCTTCTGCTCTCCGGACCTGCAAGAGCCATCCAATGCCCTATTGTAGGTTGTAGTTCTCATCACTTGGATATCACTTGCTGCTGCTGCTGCTACTGCTGAGGATGGCCCCACATGGACAACCTAAAGATACCTGAGATTACTGTGGATGTACCATGTAAAAACCATGAAGATGGCCTTGGACTGCAATTGATACAAACAGTTTTGCTATGATGGATTAGGACTACAATTGCTATGATAGCTTTAAGACAGCAATTGTCACAAACAGTTTTGCACTCATGAATCTGTGAACAGTTGATCACATCAACAAAATAGACTTCATGTGAAAACTATAATGAATTTCCTGGTTACACAATTGCACAGTTATAGAAGAGAATTATTTATATACATATACATATTGCGCTATCCGTTGTAACCCAGATGAGGATGAGGTCCCTTTTGAGTCAGGTTTCTCTCAAGATTTCAACCTCATATCATCTCAGGGCATTTTTTTCTTGACACTGTTGCCTCAGGCTTGCCAATTATGGATAAATCTGTAAATGTAAAATTTGTATATATAGTGAATTTATATATTTCTGTAAAGCTGCTTTGGGACAATGTTCATTGTTAAACATGCTATACAAAAAAAAACCTGAATTTAATTTAATTGAATAATTGCATGCAAGAGAGAGAGAGAGAGAGCATCCAAACATCCGAGTTAACCAAAACACTCTATGTCTGTGTACACTCCAGATCTGTTCCTTTACCAAAGAAAAACACTATTCACAAAAGGTTTGACTAAACAAATATATTTTTCAGCCTAGACTTAAACACTGACACTGTCTGAACACAACTTGAAAAGCTGTTCCATAAATGTGGGGCTTTTTGGTTTTAAGAGAATGCTCTATCTCCTGCTGTAGCCTACACTATTCGAGGTACCAACAAATACTCTGCACCGTTTGATCGAAATAGGTGTGGCAGATCATAAAAAACCAAAAGTTAGCTCAAATACTGTGGTACAAGAACATTCAGTGCTTTTCAGGTCAATAGTAGTATTTTATAATCAATGTGAAATTTGATTTGGAGCCAATGCAGTGTGGATAAGATATGGGTGGTGTGGTCATATCTTCTGGTTCAAGGAAGGACTCTTGCAGCTGCATTCTGGTGTCACACCGCGGCCACTAGAGGCCGCTGTGGCACCCATGCAAAGGACTCCGAGCCGGGCGCGCGCGGAGGATGTCTGCGCGTGACGACGGACTCGCAACAGGTGCGCGAGGTTGGGACTTAATGACATGGCTATTTAGACGCCAGGGTGGAAGAGCCTGGGGTGGGTTATTGTCAAAACGTCAATGCTACATGTGACGAGATATCTGTGTCTAAGCCGCAATGCTGTTTATGCCCGTCTGTATTTAAGTTGCCATTGTGTTGAATAAAACCATGATCTGCATTTGCATCCTAAAACCGACCACGACCGTGATTCGTCACATCTGGACTAACTGGAGCTTGTTTATGCTCCTAATGGAACATCCAGATAGTAAGGTATTACAATAATCCAATCTAGAAGTAACAAAAGCATGAACAAATTTTTCTGTATCAATAAAACTGTAATCAATAATCACACCAAGGTCTTTTACTACTGCACATGATGAAACAGAAAGGCCATCCAGAGTTACTATGTAATCAGTTTTTAATCAATTCTCCACTTTTCTCACTTTTTCAATCTCCTGGACACCAAGCAGCTTGGCATCAAAAGCAGTCCACGAAGACTGCTCTGCTTTTAATCACTGAAGCCGTACGACTAGCATGATCAACCTCAAGATCATCTGTTATCATCCTACGTGACCCCTCTGTTGCCTTTGACACTATGAATCATCAGATCCTCTTGTTAACTTTCTCCAGTCTAGACATGATTGAAACTGCTCTGTGCTGGGTGGAATCCTATCTCTCATGCAGATCCATCAAGGTTTTATGGACGGAAGTTGTATCTGAAACTCAGTAAGATACAACTGGGGTTCCATAGGGGTCATTTCTGGGTGCTCTCCACTGCTCTTTTCTATTTATACTACATCTCTGGGGCCTGTGATTGAGTCCCATGGCTTCTCCTCTCACTGCTATGCTGACACCAAGGTCTATTTGTCCTTCCAGCCTGAAGATCCATTCATGTCAGCATGCATCTTTACCTGCCTGTCTGACATCTCAGACTGGATGAGGGAACACCACCTTAACCTCAACTTGTCAAAAATGGAGCTTCTCATCATCCCTGCCTGCCCCTCAGTCAACCAAAACCTCATCGTACAACTAGGCTCAACCACACTCAAACCAACCAGGACAGCCAGAAAACTTGGGGTAACTTTTGATGACCATTTGAACTTGAACAGACCACATTTCAAGAACTGCACAGTCTGCTAACTTAATTCTGTGCAACATCAAGAAAATCAGACCCTATCTCACTGGACAGGCTACACTGCTACTAGTCCAGGCTCTTGCTATCTCAAAACTTGACTGTTGCAATGCAGTACTCCTGGGCCTCCCAGCCAGCTCCATCAAACCCCTTCAGATGATTCAGAGTGCTGCAGCACTCCTTGTTTTCAACCAGCCCAAAAGGACCCATGTCACACCCCTCTTCATCTCCTTCCACTGGCTTCCTGTCTGGAACAGCACCCCTCTACCTCAACACTCTCCAACATGTACACAGACTTCTACATGTTGGACTTGGAAATATTTCAGAGTACAGTTAAGTCTGTGTAATGTGTAACATGAGAAGAAAGATAAAATAAATAACAAAATTATGACAGGAAGAAATGCATGAATGCATAAATTTTACTTGTATTTTTCTCATTTGTAAGTCGCTCTGGATAAAAGCGTCTGCTAAGTGAATAAATGTAAATGTAATGAACGTCTCCCTGCCTGACCACAGAGAGTCAACTCATATTGCGTGTACCAAATGGACTCTATGCACAATTGCTTCTGTGTTTTGTCTCAGCCAGATCAGTTACATCCAGTGCCACACCGGATGCCATTGTTACTGTTGTCTTAAGATCGTATGAATATGGGACTCAATCTTAGGCCCCAGAGTGATAGTGTACCATCGTATGAACATGGCACAGGAGAGTATGACATATTACACTCACTGTTTACAAAAGCTTCCCAAGATTAGCGTGAATGACAATTAATCCTATTGTGAGGCAGTCAGCTGTTACACCCCACAGTAAGAAGGAGAAGGGCTTTAAATTATATATTTTTTCGAGTTAGGCTCCAGGTTCCGCACGACCCTGAAAAAGGAATAAGCGGTTGAAGATGGATGGATGGATTTACATTAACAACTCTGATAATAATAATAATAATAATAATAATAAATATAGATGCAAGCAGCAGTTATCTGGGTTCAAGCCATTTAGAAGACATTAAAAGATATGACTTAATATTGTGCAATCCTATAAGTACCTTAATCAAAGAAAAACCTAGATAATTTTAAGAAACAACTGCCTTCATTAAGCTTGTCGAATAGCTGCTGAGCATTGCTCGACCAATGGTGACCGTGTTATTCAAAATTCACAATTGTCCTCGTAAATGCTGATTGGATCTTGGACAAGGACAATTTTTGCGAGATTCATTTCATCAAGTCTATTGGACCAATGGTTCCACATTTATTGACAATTGCATGTTTTGTTATATCACCACCAACTGGTCACACTCAGTAATCTTTATCCTCAAATACATACATATGTACCACAAGTTTAGTGAAAATATTTCATTCCTTTCAAGAGTTATAGCCATTTAAGTGAAAGTGGTTATGGCCACTATAACCTCACGGCGTGAGGTGGGGCGTGAGGAAGACGAGACTGCCAGCGAAGGATTTGAACAAAGCAGAGGTATAATCCAGAAATGCAATAATCCAG
>JAOUWY010000051.1:9579197-9591117 GCA_025728095.1 Prietella phreatophila | reverse complement strand
CTGTCCAGGGTGTACCCTGCCTTGTGCCCAATGATCCTGGGATAGGCTCCAGGTTCCCCACGACCCTGAAGAAGGAAGAAGCGGTTGAAGATGGATGGATGGATGGATATTTGGACAAGAAAATATTTTATCATCTTTGAAACAGTGCGTATTAATAAAGTTGATATAGGGTGAAGTCAGATAAAATGGGCCACATTTCGGTAAATGGGTTTCTTCAATATAATTCCGTTTTTAAAATGAAAGTTAGAGTATCGGCAAGTACCCTCTTGAACCACAACACAATGTTCAGGCAAACTGGACCAGCTGTTCAGTTAAAATGGGCCAATGTAAAAAGATAACAACACAGGTAATTTCGACTGGAACCATTTTAATATTACCAGTAAATTGACACTATTGTGTTCAGTGTGCCATAGCAACAACACCGTAAATATATTTGATTTAATAGAAAAGTACATCTTCTCCACAGCTCTACTGGTGTCATGAGTTGCTGACAACAGCACACCCTAAATGTTCCCACTGCATTGAATGCTGCAAGGACTGTCGTGGTCTCTCCGTTCTCTCCAGCAGTAACCTCTACACAGGGTTTACCCACCTCCCGGGTAGAGTAAAACTGATGTTGCAGGGCAATACATTGCAATTCCAAAGATGTGATGGAACATACTCGATTGTAAGTTCCTCCATCAGGTCTTCATACTGCTGAAACCACTTTCCTACCACACCAGGGTTCAGCCCTGCTGTTCTTGCTGCTGAATGTGCCTCTGGTGTCCTGATGCTGAGGTTCAAAACCAGTAATTTCAAAACCAGTAATACCCAGCATTGCCTTTTATATTATTGGTCTTTGCAATTCCCTGGACATCTCTTTTGGTAAGGGGGAAAGGCTCTTTTGGAGAGGAGCTTGATAAGACTGGCCAGTTGTTTCTCAAATTCCACTGGCAGTTACTGCTCCCTCCCAGATGCATAGCCAGAGCCAGCAACTTTGCCACTTATACACCTATGCAAAATTGTCTTTGAAATGTTCCAAGCCCTTGCTAAAAAGTGAACATTTAATGTTTACCCTCTCTCAACTATCTCCTTATATTCATTATATGTTGTTGTATTAACATCTTCCTTCCTTTCCCCTTCTCTCTCGTTTTCCTTTCTTTGCCTGTCCTCCTGCCATACTGTCTGCAATGCAAAATATCTAAAAAGGTTGTGTGTGTGTGTGTGTGTGTGTGTGTATATATATATATATATAGGCCTATGAACCTATTTTTTACCCTCAATTTCTGTGTAATTTCTGTGTAAGAGTGTGTGTGTATGCAGCCCATTTTAGCTGAAAATTGTGGCCCATTTTAGCTAGCTGGTTGAACTAAAATGAGCCATTACCTAAAATGACTTTTTTCACAAAAATCAAAGTTTCTTATTAAATTTAAACATTTTATTTGAAAGAGTCTGTCAGAACATTGTTCATAGACATTTTGCTTCATTGGTAAGCTTACTTATAATTCCTTGATCACCCTTAGTGGTGAATGAAATTTACTATGCCATGCTCACTTACCATACAATTTCTCTGACATGCTTCATTTAACACTCTGCCCCGCCCACTTTAAAAACCTTAGTGCAATCAAAACTATTGCTAAATGTCAACTAGTGTTGTAGCAACAATGTAAGGTCAGTTATTGTGATTGGTTGTAAAAACTTAAAAGGCTATGAGGCTCCAACCTTATCTGACCCATTTTACATGATGGCCATTTTAGTTGACTTCACCCTACTTGAACAAAACCACAAGAAAAATGTACAGAAATATCAATAGATGTGATATTCTTCTGTGGAAAAAGTAAATACACCCTTGCCTTCAGAAGCTAGTATTGGCTGTTTTAGCAGAAATAGCTTTGCATAATTGCATAATGCAATTTGCATAATTGTCCACCAGGCTTGCTGATCTTTTTGACCACTCTTCCATGTAATATTCTTTCAGTTGCAAGATGTGTGAGGGTTTTCTTGCATGTACTGCCTGTTTCAAATCCCCCACAACATTTAAATGGGATTCGAATATTTGACTTTGACTAGGCCATTCCATAACCCTCCATTTATTCTTTGTGAGCCATTCATTGGTGGATTTGCTAGTGTGCTTAGGATCATTATCCTGTTGAAAGGTCTACTTTCGGTTCAACTTGACAAATCGTCTCACATTATCTTCAAGCACTCGTGAGGGAAATTAATAATTTTTAGTTTGTAATAGTTTTGTTCTTGTTCTGTTCATTCTCATCGGAGGATGCCATGTCATGTCATGTCACTTAGATCAGTACAGAATGTTTATCTGCATGCAGAGACACAAACATGTTTTTCTGTTCAAGGTCATCTGCACAACTTCTAAGACCCTGAAACAAAGGCAGTTTGAACTGCCTCAAACTGCGTCTTATTACACAGAAGTGTATCTTGCTCTGTGTTTCAAATATATTGTAGCTGTTCAGCACAATCGTGCCTCAGAGTGCTCTCAATATTCTATCCTGCATTAACCATCTTTCTGTAATAAACCTTTTTTACCTCAGAGGATGAGTCTGTGAGTGTCTAATTTTCACGACACACTCTTTGATATGGTGCAGAATCCATAATTGTATCAATGAACACAAGCTGTCCAGTCCCTGAGGCAACTAAGCAACCCCAAACCATAACATTTGCACCACCGTGCTTCACAGTTGGTATGAGGTGCTTCTCTTGAACAGCTGTATTTGGTCTGTGCCAAATATGTCTGCTGTTACTATCGGCAAAAAACTCAATCTTTGATTTGTCTGTCCAGTGCACATTATTCCAAAATGCCTGGTCTTTGCCTACATGCTTACTGGCAAACTTTAGTCTTGCAAATACTTCTTCCTGGTACACCTCCCATGCAGGACAAATTTGTGCATATTCTTTCAGATTGTAGAAGCATGTCCTTTGACACCAACAGTTTCAAGCCTTACTAGCAAATCCTGTGATGAAACTTTGGGGTTCTTGGAGAATTCTTTTTGCATCAGACAGGTTGTTCTTGGGATGAATTTGCTGGGTTGGCCAGTCCTGGACAAATTGGCAGCCACTTGCAATTGGTGGCATTTATAGATTATTTTATTTACAGTGGAATGATGAATTTCAAATAATTTGGAGGTCTTTTTAAATCACTTTCCAGACTCATAGGCATCCAGAACCTTTTTTCTGAAGGCCTCATAGAACTCTTTAGACCTTGGCATGATGACACTAAAGGGAACACCAGACACTAGATGTGAGAGGGGTATCAATAAAACAGATTGCACCTGCACTTCCTAAGCGAGTTCTAATTACTGGCTCCCATTCTTGAACACCTAATTCTAATTTTATGGACTTGAAGGTGTGATCAAAGTACTTACTTTTTCCATGTGACTGATCTCTGTTTATTTATTTATTTTTGTTAATTTAAATTGTGAAAATTACTACAAAATGTCAATTGTATGTCATTTAATCAAAGAAGATAAAATGTTTGCTTCTCCAAATATGTCAAAAAAGCCAACAATTTTCCTGGGGTGTACTTATGTTTTCATATGGCTGTAGGTCTCTTTGTCCCCTAAACACTACCCTCTTACTGTAAACCATGCACAACCTGCTACAATAACTTCCTGAGCTCCTGTGAGCCATTCTGGCAATCCTGTACTAATAATTCACCATCAGCATTGTGCTGGATCTTGACACATCATTGGTAACGTCATCATGGCCCAACTTCGGGCACAAAATAAATTCTACTACAAAATGATTGGCAGGAGCTGGCAACCAATAAGGATGGTTCATGTGGTTCATCTCTAGTAAAGCCTTTTGGACCCTGAAAAAATCTGCTGCATAATCTGCTCCATTTTTAGATCGGTTTGTCATAATCTGGAGGCAAAACCAGATGCAAGTGCAGATTAGGTTTACTTTTAGACAAAACACAAACAGACAACTTAAACCTAGATACCAAAACATAAACTATGATCTGGTGGCAAGAAACATACACAGACTAGATGGTGAAATTGACAACAAACTACAAGACATAGTATAAATGCAATCCCGGACATACTACATCTACCATATTGACATTGTCATGTGACCTTCGACGTCATCATAAACATAAATATCCTAATGGGACCACCGGATTAAAGCAACCACACTAATGGCAAATTTCACATCAAGAAAGTTAACTGAATTAGTAATTTAATGTGGGCAATGTTAACAGACTGAGGTAAATTCGTGGCATCAGAAGTTATTCTTTGTTCTACCAATTCTTTGGTGGAACGATTTGTGCGCTTAGGGTTGTTGTCTTGCTGCATCACCCACATTCTCTTGAGATTCAGGTCACAGAGAGATGTCCTAACATTTTCCTTTAGTATTTGCACATTTCACAATTCATTGGTCCATCAATGATGGCAGGCCATCCCAGCCCAGATGCAGCAAAACAGGCCCAAAGCATTATACTACCACCACCATGTTTCAAAGATGGAATTTATTAACTCATATTGGAATGCAGTGTTTTCCTTTTGCCAAACATAATGCTTCTCATTAAAAACCAAAAATACTATTTTGCCAATAGCCTTCTGGTTAGCAAACTGCAGAAGGGCAGTAATGTTCTTTATGGAGAGCAGTGGCTTTCTCCTTGCAACCCTGCCATGCACACCATTGTTGTTCAGTGCTATCCTAATGGTGGACTCATGAACATTAGCCAATGTGATTGATGCCTTTAGTTTCTTAAAAGTTACCCTGTGTTCCTTTGCGACCTCATAACACGTCTTGCTCTTGGAGTGGTATTTGTTGGTCGACCACTCCTGGGGAGGGTAACAATGGTCTTGAATTTCCTCCATTTATAAACACACCTGTCTGACTGTGTATTGGTGGAGTCCAAACTGTTTAGAAAAGGTTTTGTAAAATTTTCCAGCCTATGAGGTCATCAGGAATCTCTTCGGTTGCGATGAAACACTTCCACAAACGTTTTGTGAAGATCAGATTCTGATAGATCCTTGTTCTTTAAATATAACGGAGTGCTCACACACCTAATTGTCATCGAAATGATTGAAAACCCTAATTGCACCTTCAGAGTAAATGGTAAATGGTGCACTTATATAGCACTTTACACTGTGTCTCATTCACACACACACACTACTGGTAACAGAGCTGCCATGCAAGGTGCTAACTTGCCATTGGGAGAAACTTGGGGTTCAGTGCCTTGCCAAGGACATTTAGGCATGTGGAGTCATGTGGGCCAGGAATCGAACCGCCAACCCTACAATTAGTGGACAACATGCTCTACCACCTGAGCCGCCCCTGTGATTAACTGCTAATCCTAGAGTTTCACATACTTTTCACAGATATACAATATCGGATCTTTTTCCTTAATTAATAAATGACCAAATATATTTTTGTTTAATTGGGTTATTTTTTCAGTATGATTTTTTTACTTGCATGAAAATCTGATGATGTTTTAGGTCAGAAAGAAATATAGAAAATTCTAAAGGATTCACAAACTTTCAAGCACTGCTTTAGGTGTACATGTGTTCCTACTGAAATATTCAATGAGTGTATATGGTAGGGGTGTAACGGCATTAGCATGTTATAAGGTTTGGTGTACAACATGCAACCTTCATACCTGTGATGATTATTTCCCATCAAGTAAGCAGATAAAGCCTGATTGTGGAACAAAGTTCACTGAAAGGCAGTGTGGCATCAATAGGTGCATCCTTGAATTAATGCTACTAAAGATAGCATCAGCCAGGCTCGCATAGCAGAGATTTTAGGATTTGTGAATGTTTGCCCACTGGCCCCTGTGTCCATGGATCCTGATTCTCCTCTTGTCACGTCACCGCAACAATCTTAACTAAGAAGACTGGGGTACTTACACCTCCCCTATGCAAGTTCAGTGAAAGAGATATCGGCAAATCAGTAGAGGCAAGTCTAGAATCTTGCCAATAACTTATATAAAAGCATTGGCGAAAAGAGTATCTTCTGACCTTCAAAGCTGTAAGAAATGGCAGAAAAGCAAGAGGAAGTTACAGAAAGGAGTTGGTGTAATGCTGAAGGATCACAAAATCCACATGAACAACTGGCCTATAGCAATAGTTCCCAAAATATTTCCTGGTACAGATGGAAGAGTATGTTAGGTTAGGGTTAAGCTATCAACAAAGGGGTCATGCAAAACTTTTCTCCCATGATTCTGTCACTAGTGGTTAGTAGGGGTCATACTACTATAGAACGCTAGTTACATAATTAACTGTATTTGAAATCAGTAAAGAAACAAGTTGTAATAAATCTGACTGCAGTTTTTATTTTATTATTATTATTATTATATAAAGTTTTTTGTCTAATAATTGCCGCTGTACACCAGGGGATATTGGACAAAAAGTTTCTGTTGTACAGAAGACAGAGCCAGTATTACTATGGTAAACATAAGCTCCAAAATGAAGTTTCTATGGACATTTGACTTCTTGCTAATAGAAAACTTTGGAAGTCTTTGCTGTATTTTGCAGAAACTTTCTTCAGCCAGATGGGAGAAACAACTCCCCTTTTTGTTCATGTTTTCACACACACTAACAAGAAAGCTCTCTCACCTATTGTGCCTGCATTTCTTTGGTGTGTGTGCGCTGCAGGGAACTGCACAAGTAGCACATTTTAAGCAGACCTTAATCAAAATAAAGGATTACGAAAAAAATTGAAAACCATCTCATCTCTTCTATAATTAATAAAATGTCAAATGGTATGACCATTTTTTACTATAACCTTTGGACAGTTGTTGTTCAATGGATAAAGGCACTGGTTTACTTATAAGAATGTTGCAGGTTCAAGCTCCAGTACTGCCACGCTGCCACTGTTGGGCCCTTGAGCCAAACCCTATCTGCTCCAGGGTCTCATGGCTGACCCTGTGCTCTGACTCTAGCTTCCTAACAAGCTTTGATATGCAAAGAAAATAATTTCACTGTACTGTAAGGTATGTGTGACAAATAAGTCAAACTACAATCTTCTTGTTAAAGAGACTATCCGTTACTCCTCAGAGAATGGTTTGGTCAGTAGGTCCAGGGGGTTTCAACCTTTAGCCAGGTTGTGCTTTCATGAGATAATTCAAAGCTGTAATTATCTACATCATTGAGGTAGGCTTGAATCAGTTTTGAGGATCGGTGTTTGATAGGGGTGGTATGTGGTTGTAATTTGATGTCCACACTACTGGGAATTACTTGGTTGAAAAGATTGCTGGCATGAGTAAGGAAGTCATTGAAAGCCCCCCCCCCAAGAGTGACTGAAACATGTTTCTGCTCAGGGTTTAGTGAGCATCCAAAGGAATTGATATGGCAATGGATTCCAAAAGATCTTGTAGTTATAAGTAATCACCTGTATTCTTTCTGGGTGTCAGTCGCTGTACTAATTGGTTCAGATATGATAATCAAGGCTCTGAATATAAAAACAATACCAAGTTAAGACATCTAACTCAGGATCACAAGAATGCCACTACCCATATCAGGCAGCAGAGGAATAATGGAGAAGCTATCACCATATTCCTGGATGCTGGCTTTCCATGGGCTTGGCCACTCCTCCTGTACACATTCTCTGTACAGTACACTTGGTGCATTGTGGAATTCAAGTAAAACAATACAAAAATGTAATTTCTTTGTTGCACGATAAGGTGTCATCACGTCTGATGCTTGTTATTGCAGGTAAAACATGACTACACAGGATCTGTATCGCTAACAACACAACACAACTGTTCCCAGTTTTCAATCTTTTATTTAACCCAATAAAGGAAAATAACTTCCAAAACAGCAAATACACTTCTAATTGGGCTTTACACAACATCTGGACTCAAAAATGTGAAGTAACAAAACCTCTATTAGACCAAAAATAACGTAACCATTACATCTGCAAGCAATAACAGGAACATCAGTATGATAGACATGGTAGTACATCATTTCCACTCATTAAGTGAATACCAAATCAAAGAATGGTTATTCATTCATTCATCCCTCTCTCTATTTCCATGCAAATACTATATTACAACTAATAAAGTTATAGACAGTATTGGTAAGTTACATAATCTCTCTCCTTAGTTTATATAGCTTTAACAATGCATTGAAAATCATCACGTAATCAGTATTAAATGTCAAATGATCTTGATTTTTACAAGATGTTTTTTAATCAGGTGCTAAACATCTTTTGTATAGGAATACTATTTAATGTTCCATAAATATATGGCATGATACAATACAAAATAAATTATATTAGAATGAAGAACCAGTATGCAATGAAAACACATTTTAATAATTTTTGCATTATTAATGCATATACTCATCATCACTACAATCAGAATCATCTGCTTCCACTTCACCTTCAATCACTGACATCTTCCCTCTGCAGCATGACGCCATCATACCAATGAGGAACACCTAAGAACCAATGAATTTTAATCAATAGCCTCATTAAGTGGTATATTCTGTGCAGTGTAATATATAATGCATTTCTAAATGTTATCTAGCATTCATGGATTCAAGGAATCATGGATAAACATTGCAGATGAAATAAGCACCATATATTGTACTTACTGCAAGAAATGCCCAGTTGCCAAAGTAGTAGATCGTGCTGAAGAACCAAAATTTGTGGAGGAAAAGATAAGATCTTGTCACTGTGCACTGGTCTGTAACAAAATGTGAATAAAACATTTAGGATTTTGAAAACCACTAATGTATACAAAACATTAGACAGTTGCAAAGGTACCATATATAATTACCAAGAAACGGTCAATTAGACTGAATGAAAACATCAAGAAAAACAAAAAACAAACAAACAAAAAAACACTGTATCCGGTTTCCCATACCATTTGAAGGAATTATCAAACCAGTCTACTGTTAGCCTGTAACTGTGCCTCTTTAATGGCTGAAATAATTGATGTTAATGATTCATGTCAAAGGACAAAACCAGGGCTGCAACAACTAATAAAAAGAATTGAGAAATTCAATAATAAAAATAATGACAAAAAACTATCATTATTGATTAGCTGGACTGTGGTATAAAGAACTCGTATGTGGAACGCTACATCACTTCACCATATACTGCGACTACTACTACTACTAATAATAATTATTAATAGTAGTAGTCATAGTAGTAGTAGTAGCAGCAACAGTAATAATATTTACATTTATACATTTAGGAGACACTCTTATCCAGAATGATTTTTAGTAGTGCTTTGTAGTCTTTATCAAAAATAAATCTTCATGCTGGTTCACTAGGTATGGGACTAAAAGTACAATCAGTCTAAAAACCCTGCTGAAGAGGGTAGTATACCATGAAAAGAAAACACAAGACAATGATTTCTTTTCTTCAGTACTAGATAAACTAAGTGCTAATTCAAGTGCTTGGTGAAGATCAAGTCTATGTTTGAAAACAACTAATAACTTGAGTGTTTGGCAAGCCAGAGGTAGCTCACTCTGTCACTTGGGTGCTAGGACAGAGAAGAGTTTTGATGCATGTCTTCCTTGTACCTTGAGGTCCAATCAAGTTTAGCTAGTGACTCAGAGGGAGAGTGGTGCAGAGCGGGTTGTGATAAGTGCTTTAATCTTGGCTGGTGCTAGTCCATCTTTGTTTGCTAGACAAGCTTCAGTGTTTTTAAACGGATGTGGGCAGTTACAGGAGGCCAGTGGAGTTCAAGTAGCAAAGGGATGGTGTGTGAGAATTTCATACATGCAGGGGCAGACTGCAAATGACAAGAGACTGATGCACTTGGGTGGCTTCTGAGGATAGAAATGGAAAGATCCTCCTCTTGTAAAGGAGGACCGTTTGCATGTTTCTATTCTGTAAAGCTGTTTTGAGACAATGAGTATTGTAAAAAGTGCTATACAAATAAAATTGAATTGAGTGTAAAGGAGAAACCTGCACGACTATGTCAAATAAGAAGGATAGATAATGAGAATGAGTTGAGTAGGTAATGAGCAGGTACAGTAATAAGCAAACCATTGTCATGCTGTGCCACAACTTCCCACACGAATGAGGATGGATACGAGTTTGTTGCATGATTTACTTTGTCAATGGTTGCTGAAAGGTCAAGGTAGATGACCGTTTGCATGTGGAAGGTGCTATTTGGAAGCCAAACTGCTTAGGATCATATTATTATTATTCAGGTACTGTATAACCATTGGACACAGATGGCTGTGACCATAAACCAACTGAAACCTCAAGACATCTCCATATCCTTGAGTAGAATGGCCATCTCCCCAGCACCTCCAAGCTGCCGTTGTTGGGCCTTGAGCAATAAACAAATGACAGATATGACGAAACAATTTTTGTTTATGAGCTGAACATTCTGGCTTGGTGAAACATACTTAATATTTAATACTCTATAATATATAATAATTAATACTTTAATTAATGGCACTTTTTCCTGATCAAGTCGAGGAAAAAAATTTGGAATCACTCAAAAGGAACTATCAAATTAATATAAATTAATAAAAAATAAAAACAAACAAATATATATATATATATATATCTCACAATTAGTACTTTGTTGATTCTTCTCTGACTTTTTTATTTGAGGCATGAACTTCACTAATGAAAAACAATATTCTTCATCAAGTTGGTTCCAACTTCCTGGAATAGTGGTCAGCATATCAACTTTGCAGGATGGAGCCTTGTAATGGACCAATTTTTTAAATTTCCAACATAAATTTTCAGTCGGATTGAGATCTGGACTGTTTGCTGGTCATGTCATTGAGTTGATGTGCCTTTCCTGAAAAAAAGCTTCAACACTTTTTATTCTGTGGCAAGATGCATGATCACCCTGAAAAATGACCACCACCAAACCCATTTTCTATCGATCGAATGAGAAAAGTGTCCAAAATGTGCTCCTTTGCTTTGACTGTTGAGGACTTCCCTGGTCCTTCACCGGACATGCAATATCACCTCATATCATAAAAGAGTAGGGAAATTTTCTTCAGTCATCTTGATTTAAAGAAACAAACAAAAACAAAACATTCATTAAAAATAATTTCATTTAATCTGTTTAAGGTATGATTTGCAAAGTCAGAATGTTCAGCTATTAAGAAATATTTTGTGTCACAACTGTGATTTGTTTATTTACTACAACATAAAAAAGTAGGGTGAACATCTAAGTATGGTGATTCCATAATGTTAGCCAGGTGTAGTATACCTGACATTTTTCTTCTTTTATCTCTAGAAATGAATGAGGAAAAACAAGTAGAACTCGACGTCAGTAGGAATGCCTCAGCAACTATGAAGTCTAGTCCTTCTCTTTAATAATTCGAATGCCTGAAATACACTTAACATATAGTTCAAGCTAGGGCTGCAACTAACGATTTTTTCATTATCAATTAGTTGGCCAATTATTTTTTCGATTAATCGAATGTGGTGGGGCAAGCTTTCAGTGCCTTTTTTTGTTGTTGTTTATTTAAAATAAAATCCACAAACTGAGTGTTACAAAAATAAATTCAGAATAAAACGTTACACAACTCTTTGTCCAAAACAGAAAAGAACCCAACACACACACACACACACACACACACACACACACACACACACACACACACACAATAATATATATTATTAAGTTAGGATTGTAGTTTAATTCAGTGCTTTATCTGAATCAAAAAAAAAGCATAAGTACTTGTATATAATATAAATATAAACTAACTAAATAAGATAAATATATATAGATAGCATTATTTTTATGGAAGCACAAAAAGCACTGAATTAAACTACAGTCCTAAATTAATAATAAAAACTCCCTTTCACTGCACTTTGTGGGTTCTGTTACTCCCTGCCTTTAGACATATTATTTTACTTTTGATCAGTGTTTTAAATAGACATTACAGATCTTTCTCACGCATGAGGAGCAACGCGGGCTCGTTACGAACACTTTATTTATAATAATACACAAATACACTATATAATGACAATAAACTGAAATGAGACT
>JAOUWY010000051.1:9480957-9494361 GCA_025728095.1 Prietella phreatophila | reverse complement strand
TTCGGAAAAAAGCATTTACGGTACGTATTTAATTAAAAGTTTAAAAAATCTTTCTGTGTAAATATCTCATGTTACAATGTGGACACCTGCGGCTTATAGACAAGTGCAGCCTATATATGTACAATTTTTTTTTCTTTTAAAAATTAGTGGGTGTGGCTTATATTCAGGTGCGCTCAATAGACCGAAAATTGCGGTACTTGCAATACATGTCTATTGTTAAGAAAACAATATTAAGTAAAATGCACTTCTAAAATAAAATTACTTTTTGCACAGTTTTTCCCGTAACCTGGACTGGGCACTGGGCTGTAGCCCCGAATAATTATCCACTTGGAGCGATTTGTCACTATGTAAAACAAGGTGTGTAAATGTCTATATGAGCTCCTTTTCAAAGGTATCTCGATGTTGCATTCAGCATAACTGTATGGGAGTGCCCTTGTGCGTGCGACCAGTATCTGAAGCTTGTGTAAAATCATGCCTCTATTTATAGGCCTGCCATGATCAGGTGATGTGGCAATTAAGCACGTCGCGTGATATAAATATGGCACCTGTGAACCATGATGTCAGCCTTATTATTTTCAGCGAGACTGCATTTGTTTGTGTGACAAAAAGTCTCTTTATTTCTCCTCTATATTTTCTCAAAATCACTGAACTTTTCTATCCTTTTTAAAAGAAAAGAAAAAGAGAAAGAAAGAATGAGTGAGAGAGAATTCAGAAAGTGTTTTCCCCGCCAGTCTCTACGAGAGACTGTTGGGTCTTATGGAAGCAGCCAACATCATGCTATTGGGCCTATTGCACATGGAGACCATTTCAGTGGTGGCCGAAAGTCAGGGATTTCATCTGAGGATGAAACCTCTGAGAGTAATCAGTGTCACACGGTGATGCCTATGTGCTCTGAGTATTTGGAGGTGTCCCCAGTTTCTAGCTTCGGGTCACACTTTAGAGGCAAGACAGTAATGACAGATGCCTCCCTCATGGGCTGGGGTGCAGTCTTAGATGGCTGTCCAGCTCATGGTCTTTGGAGCAGCTCTCATCTGGCGTGGCATATAAATCACCTAGAGATGCGGGCCATATTCCTAGCACTGAAGTTCTTTCTTCCTCAGTTGAGATGTCAATATGTGTTAGTTGTGACTGACAACACAGTGGTGGTGTCATATCATCCACCAGGGAGGGTTATGTTCAGGCAGGCACAACTAATCCTTCTCTGGGCAGAGGGAAAGTTCTTGTCAGTGAGTGCAATGTACATGCAGCCGGAATGTGGGTGCAGTCATACTGTCAAGGCAAGGGCTGAGGCCCGGGGGTTAGAGGATCCATCCACAAGTGGTGGAATCCATATGGCAGAGGTTCAGACAAGCTACAGTGGATGTGTTCGTCTCTGAGGAGACAACACACTGCTCGCTGTGGTTCACCCTTATCCCTCCAGCACAATTGGGGCTGGCCACCATGGTGCACATATGGCCGAGGTCACATCTATATGCTTTTCCCCTGATCACTCTGCTCCCACAAGTTCTAGCAAGAGTTCGCCAAGATCATCTACGTCTGCTGCTAGTAGCACCTTATTGGCCAGCTCAAGTATGGTTCTCAGAAATAATATCCCTGCTCGACTGCACTCTTTGGGAGATTCCCTTCCGCAGGGATCTATTGTCTCAAGCCGGAGTGCTGATTTACCACCCTCAGCCAGAACTATGGAAACTGTGGGTCTGACCCCTGATGGGCACCGGCTCATAGATTCTGGTCTCACAACTGAGATTGTAGATCTCAGTTGCTAAATGCTAGAGCACTGCTAAATAGCTAGAGATTGTAGATCTCTAGCTAAATGCTAGAGCACCAGCCACAAGGAAATTGTATGCACTCAAGTGGTGGCTTTTTGGCTTGTGGTGTGAGGTACATCAGCTAGACCCACTGAACTGCACAATAGCTACAGTCAAGGAGTTCCTACAAGGACGTTTCTCAGCGGGATTGGCTCCTTTTATAACCAGGGTTTACATGGCAATTCGGCCAGCCACGCCCCTGTTGATGGAGCCTCTGTGGGGCAAAATCCTCAGAGTTGAACTTGAGACTGGACTTGGGCTTGGGCGTGAGCTTTGGCTGGGGCCTGGACTTGAGGCTCAACTGGGGCCTGGATCTTGGATCTGAGCGGAACTGGATGAGTGGTGATTGCCCTGTCTCTCTCTTTATAATAAGAGGTTGAAGGGCGGGTCCGGCAGGGGCTGTCCATTGACCCTCCACCCCAGTAAGTCAAGACCCCAAAGTTGTCCGGGTTGCGAAAACATATCCATAAAAAGTTCTGCAAAGTGTGTGACATCATGGAGGGCTGGAGACCCAGCACTCACCAGCTGCTCCACCCAGTCACGAGCTGGACCGCAAAATTGTGACACCATGAACCCTATCCACTCTCACATTGTAGGCTTGGGATATGCCAGGCTGCAGAAATATTCCTGGCAATCAAAGAGAAACTCCAGTCGGTAACTCCCCAATCCCGCTGTCTCTGGTGGAAGTTCAACGGCATATCGTTGAGGAAACTGCACCGACGAAAAAACACGGCCAGTAATCCAAGTGCCTACCAATCAGGCGCTCTCCTGCTACTTCCCTGCTTGGGCGCAGCATTCTGTCACAAAACAGGACTAGGACAGGAAGTAAGTGCAGGAGGGAAGTCTTTATTTAAACATAAACTAAAGACTTACAACAAAACCCCTATCCCTCAACACAGGATGAGACATGAAGTACAAAACAGAGAAACACTAGCTTAACTAAGGTACACCACATTCATGTAACTTAGTGTCACGGTTTCCCCTTGAAGCAGCGCGCTCTCGCACGGTTGCGCGAGCGCGTCCTTGTCTGTAGTGACATTTGGACACGTGTGTTTTGTTTATGTTCGTCATGTCCCCGCCCCGTCTCTGTCATAGGTTGTATCCTCACATGTGTCTTTAGTGATAACAGCTGTAGCCGTTTTATGTTGATTCATGCCGGTTCAAATAGAATTGAATGTGCTTTCATGTTTGTTGCTAGTTGTAGTTCACGCTGGGTTATCTGCTCCCAGATCCACGTCCACGTCCACGTCCATGTTCACGTTCACGTTCATGCTTATGTTCATGTTTATGTTTTTGTTTGTTTCTCGACCCCGTTTTCCGTGCCACGTTTACGATCTCTGTCTTGCCCCATTTATGCCTGTTTGCCATTCGCCTGACCTTCGCCTGTATCTGGATTACGCTGTTGGATTACGTTTTGGATTTGTCTGCCTCTCTGTAATAAACCTTACTCGTTCTTAAGTGCGATTGCATCCTTCCCCTTTGTGAGCTCCGTCACGATTTGTGACACTTAGGCAAGAACACTCAAACTAAGACACTGAACTCAAGCATTACATGAACATTCTTACTAATGGATAGGAACAAACCCTATATTATGGCATGGCCTAAACTCTCTTCACTATGGCATGGCCTAAACTCTCCTAACTATGACAGGGCATGAACACTCCTAACTATGACAGAAACACTCTCTACTATGGCATGGCATAACTCTCTTGACTATGGCATAAACACTCTTAACTACAGCATGACAAAACACTCAACTATGTCATGACCTGAACCCACAACTTGCATTGCTTGGTGTTGTTTTGCTGCAATCCTCAAGCTTCGTCTCCCTTAGACCAGTCCCTCTTCGTGTGGGTCAATACCCTTTCTTCCCCGTTAAGTTCCCCGTTTTGGTCAAAACCAGGTTAAGTCTAGGTTAATGCCGCGCAGCAACACGAGGGGTTTAAATACCTAGTCACAAGTCTCTTAATTGCAGGCAGCTGTCAGCACTTGACGCAGTGGTAGTGTCTATGCTGCTCTCCAGCACGTGCACACTCTGAAGCCGCTCGTGCACATTGTCGCCTCAGCGCCCTCTGATGGCGCCATCATGACAGAATGCATCATGCAAGAAACAAACGCTCGCCATGTCCTGCAGAATTTCAGATTTATCCTGTACACTAGTCCTGCAGAAAGTGTGTTTTAAATAGACCCGCAGGACAGAATTCCTTGGGGATATAATTCCTGAATATAATATTTTTTCCTTCATGGGATTCATGCAGGTATTTCTAAAGGAAAATTAGCTGGAAAATCCTGTAGGACAGCTGCATCATATACCTGTGTCACCACTCGTGACGGAGCTGATAAAGGAAGAGGATGTAATCACACATAAGAACGAGGATGGTTTATTTATAAGAGAGGCAGACAAATCCAAAATGTAATCCAGAGTGATATTCCATAAACAGGTGAAGGTCAGGCGAACGGCAAACAGGCATAAGTTGGGCAAGACAGAGATCATAAACGTGGCACGGAAAACGGGGTCGAGAAACAAATGAAAACATAAACATGAACATGAACGAGAACTAGGATGTGGACGTGGATCTGGGAGCGGATAACCCAGCGTGAACTACAACTAACATGAAACACTAAGCACATTCAATTTAAGCCGGCATAAATCAACTTAAACGGCTTCCAGCTGATTACATTCCCAACACACGTGGGGATACAACCTATGACAGAGACGGGGCGGGGACATGACGAACATAAATAAAACACACGTGCACTCCCAGCCAATGACAGAAACAAAACAAAATGCACATGTCCAAATGTCACTATAGACAAGCACGCGCTCGCACGAGAGCACGCTGCATCAAGGGGGAACCGTGACAACCTGCAGGATTCCTGTAGGGTTTTTTTTTTTTTTGGAAGGGGAATAAATTGTCTTTTAAGAATAACTCAACTAATCTTGCTCAAAATTATAATACTAGAGTTTCTTGTCAAAAGAAGAGTCAAAGTGCAACATCAATTTAAAAAAAAGTTCTAGCCGAATCCAGACATCTGTTACACACTAGAACACTTGCAATGAACATGTATTTCCATTTTGAACATCCCATTCAGAGATTGTCTCCCCCAACAAAGTCCATGCCTCTTGGAAGACTTTACACTATATATTAAAATGTGGCTGTGCTTTAGTATTTGTGACTAGTATTTGTGCCAAATGAAGAGACCTGGCATGAAGTCAGTGTTCCAACTGATCTCAAAGGTGTTAAGTGGGGTTGAGGAGAGCTCTGTGCAGGCCACTTCCACACCAACCTGGCAAACCATGGATCTTGCTTTATGCACAGGGGCATTGTCATGCTGGAACATGTTTGGACTAGGTTTTTTGCTTGGGTTTTTTCATTTGACACCCTTGTATATTCATTTCAACTCTTAAAAATAATGGAAACATTGTAGTATCTAGTTAAACGTTTGGAGTTTAAGCTTATTCTCATTCTTGTTTTTGTGCAATTCTAATTATCATAGAAATTCGTTAGAGTGGTCTTGGCTTTAAAAAAACTAATATTTTTTCTCTATCAGCAAGGTTACAATAGGCCAGGGACTCCCAATGACCAAAAAATGGATTTTATGAATTTTCTGTGACCCCAAAACTTGACCACCACCCTACTTATCTGTTACATTTGTCTTTAATTTATTTTATTCATTTTCATACCTTCCCAGAAGTGGCTGACCTTCCAAAATTACTCCAAGAGAAAAGCAACTACTCATACAAGAAGTCACAAAAAAGCCAAGGACAACCTAAAAGGACCTACAGGCCTCTCTTGCATCAATAAAGGTCACTGTTTATGACTCCAGTATCAGAAACACACGGGGCAAAAATGGCATCCATGGAAGGGTGGCGAAGTGAAAACCACTGCCAACCCAGAAGAACCTTAAGACTTGTCTGAATTTTGCCAAAACTCACCTGTCAGAGCTCCGTCCGACTAGGATTCAAGCCTCCCGAACGCAACACACACCTCCCACACACACATGCGCCCAACCCCGTCTGAACGGGACTCCAGCTCCCAGAACTCAACACGCGCTCCGCACGCACGCATGCGCTCAAGATCACCGGAGTTCTAATCTAGGACACCTGCTGCCAATCTTCCGCACACCCACGCTTGTACTTAAGACAGCACTCACCTTATCCACTTTGCAAAGTATACGCTCTGTAACGGTTGTTCTCTGCAATACCAAGCTCTCTACGTTATTGGACTTTCTGGTTATCTCAGCTTTCTGCTTGGCTAACGACTACATTTCTGGAATATTACGTTATTGGACTTTCTGGTTATCTCGACTTCCTGCTCGGCTCACGAATACGTTTCTGGATTTTTATGTTATTGGACTTTCTGGTTATCTCGACTTCCTGCTCGGCTCACGACTACGTTTCTGGATTATTCCCCTGCTTTGTTCGAATCCTTCGCTGGCAGCCTCGCCTTCCTCTTGCCCTCGCCTCACGCTGTGTACTACGGACTAGACCTGTCTTCCAGTCATCCACTCCTGCGCTTGTGTCCAGCCCCAACCAGGTGACAACACCTTGATGATCCTCAAAATTTTTGGGAGAATGTTTTGTGGATTGATGAGTTTAAAGTTGAACTGTTTGGAAGACAGGGGTCCCGTTACATCTGGCATAAACTCAACACAGAATTCCACAAAAAGAACATCATACCTATGGTCAAGCATAGTGGTGGAAATGTGATGGTGTGGGAATGCTTTGCTGTTTCAGGGCCTGGGCAACTTGCAATAATTGAGGGAAACCTGAATTCTGCTCTCTACCAGAAAATCCTAAAGGAGAATGTCTGGTCTTCAGTCCGTAAGTTAAAACCCAAGCGCAACTGGAATATGCAGCAAGACTATCCAAAGCATATGAGTAAGTCCTAGTCCTAGAAGTAAGTGAAGTCCTAAAAGTATTTGGTTGCCGTTTTTACTGTGTCACGTGTTGTGATGTAGCGGAGATAGGACGGATGCAATCGCAGTTAAGAACAGATGTTTTATTTACAGAACCAGGCAGACAAATCCAAAACATGATCCATATACGTAATCCAGAAACAGGCGAAGGTCAGGCGAACAGCAAACAGGCATAAACAAGGTAAGGCAGAGATCAAGGTCGTAGTCACGGAAAACAGGGTCGAGACATGAAGCATGAAATATGACCATACAGCGAGAAACTGGTAGCGGCGAAACCAGTGAACTAAACTAACGAAGCTAAACATAAACCATGACATGGACTAGAACTAAGACTGTGAACTTGAAACATGAAACATGACATAAACAATGACTACGGTAACTATATTATCCAATTCTATAGTAATCTATTTATTTCTCTATCTAATCTAATAAACCGCCCCGTGTGCTGGGATGCGCGCGGTATATATGCCGGCATGAATCAGCCTCTAACCGCTAGCAGCTGAGGGCAATACAGACACACGTGGAATCCCAGCCAATGACAGAAACGGGGTGGCGACATGACAAACAAAAACAAAACACGTGTCCAAATGTCACAACAGAAAAGCACGTGCTCGCGCATTTACGCTTTAGAGCACACTGCATCAAGGTGGAACCGTGACATACTGCTAAAGGTTTTAAGTTTAAGGGGCAATTAGTTTTTCACATGGGTGATAGGTGTTGGATAACTTTTTTGCTTCAATAAAAAAAAATAATTGTATTGTGTGTCTACTCAAGTTGCCTATATTTTATGTTTTATTTCGCTTGAAGATTTAAAACTATTTAGTATGAGATATACACAAAAACAGAGGAAATCAGGATGATTTTTTCAATGCACTCTACAGTAAGTGTAATGTACAGTGGTGCTTGAAAGTTTGTGAACCCTTTAATAAATATGACCTAAACATCATCAGATTTTCACACAAGTCCTTGTATTATTGCATTATTATACTTGGTCATTTATTTATTGAGGAAAATGATTCAATATTACATGTCTGTGAGTGGCAAAAGCATGTAAACCTTCGCTTTCAGTATCTGGTTTGACCCCAGTGTGCAGTAAAAACTGCAACTAAACATTTCCAGTGATTGTTGATCAGTCATATCAGCTTGGAGGAATTTTAGCCCATTTCTCAGTACAGAACAGCTTCAACTCTGAGATGCTGGTGGGTTTCCTCATATGAATTGCTTGCTTCATGTCTTTCCACAGCATTTCTAAAAAAGGTCAGGACATTGACTTGGTCATTTCAAAACATTAATTTTATTCTAACAACTTGTGTTCTTATGGTTGTTGTCTTGCTGCATGACCCACTTTCTCTGGAGATTCAGATCACAGACAGATGTCCTGACATTTTCCTTTAGAATGTGCTGGTGTAATTCAGACTTCATTGTTCCCTCAATGATGACAAATTGTCCAGGCCCAGTTGCAGCAAAACAAGCCTAGACCATGATACTACCAGCATATGTCACAGATGGGATAAGGTTCTTATGCTGGAATGCAGTGTTTTCCTTTCTCTAAATGCTCCAATGCATTTCATTTAAACCAAAAATGTCATTTTGGTCTCATCAATCCACAAAAAATGTTTCCATTAGCATTCTGGGTTGTCCACATGATCTTTAGCAAACTGCAGAGGGGTACCAACATTCTTGGCAAACCCTGCCAAGCACACCATTGTGTTCAGTGTTCTAAAAGGGGGGATGGTCAATTTAATTTCCTCTATTTGTACACAATCTGTCTGACTGGGAATTAGTGGCATCCAAACTCTTTAGAGATGGTTTTACAACCTTTTCCAGCCTCAGGAGCTTCAAGAACTCTTTTTCTGAAGTCCTCAAAAATCTCATTTGTTCATGCCATGCCACTTCCACAAGCATGTGTTGTGAATATCAGACTTCGATAGATACCTGTTCTTTAATTAAAACAAGACACTCACACCTGATTGTCACACCATTGATTGAAATCACCTGACTCTAATTTCACCTTCAAATTAAACTGCTAATCTTAGTGGTTCACATACTTTTGGCACTCATATATATGTAATATTGGATAATTTTTCCTCAATAAATATATAAATTAAAGTGTAAGATACATTTATTTTGTTTATATTCATACAATGCATTTGTATGGCCAGATTCTCCTAATACTGTAGAGGAGAAACCTGAATTAGCTAGTCAGTTTATCGATGTGGGGGAAGAAGGATAGTTGGTTGTCCATGGTTACAACAAACTTACATGCAGCAACAGATGATGAGAATTAAGAGTTGTTCAGAATGATCATAAGATCTTGGGGATGCATTTCATGGGATGTACAGCAGATCAGTTTTGCCAGGATTACATTTCAGCTGATGAGCTGCCATCCATGACAGAACTGCAGGCATTCTGAAATCCATGCAGAAACAGGAGTGTCTGAGGGAGGAAAGGAGAGGATAAGTTGAGTGCCATCAGCATAGCAGTGGTATGAAAATCTGTCTGAGGATGTTACCTTACCAAGTCTTTATCAGTAGTATGCTGGTATTCCATATTATTTTTTGACCTGTTTAGACAGCATGTGATTTCACACAGACTGTTTTTTCCCCTGAGCATATACTTGTGTTTTACTGAAATCTACAGGAAAGGGAGGAGAACATAATATTATAAAATATGTTTGCAGTGTGTTAGAATAGACTGTGACACAATGTCTAATATTCTGTTTTGGTTTTAATCAACTCTAATTCTAACTTAATATATATTTTTTTAATATGAAGGTGCCATGAGGCTGCGTAAAGAATGCTAAATCTACTGAATATAATTTGTTTTAAAAGTTATGAGAAAACTATAGTGGGTACATTTCTTAAAGATCCATTCCACTTTGGTAATACCAGAGGGACTTTCAAAAGTTCACCAAGATGAAAAATCTTTCTAAACAGTGAAAGATCGTCCAGCTTTAAACATATAATAAAAAGATTCTTGGCAACAACGCCCTTGTAAGTAATCATTTTCCTGTGTCTTGTATATTTATTGCCTCTTGTCAACTATCACTGTAGCCCAGCCACATAAACCTCTGTAAACCAAGGTTACAGCAACTGCCTAATTATGATCATAATTATAGTAATTTTTCTTTATGATTAAATCTGTTCTCTTATACCCTGTTTAATATTTAAGTGCATTATGTCTAAATTTACACTTTCATAAATTAAAAATCACTTATTATTTTAACTGTTTACATTAGGCAACACATTAGGCTAACTATAGTTTAGAATTTGAAAATGTAACGATTTATAATCCCACCATCCAGTGTCACCCAGAAGAAGATGATTTTCATTTTGAGTCTGGTTCTGCTCAAGGTTTCTTCTTCATGTAATCTCAGGGAGTATTTTCTATCAATCTATTGCTTGCTCATTACTCAATAGTCCTTATTGCTCACTTGGTACAAAGCAGGAAATCTTTCACAGGGCGTCCAACACACATGTTGGTCTTACTATTATTCTGAGGACCTTGCGTTCACCCAATTAACATAATTAATGTGCAAATTATATATAATATATAATAATAAGTTATGCAGCAATTATTCATTAATTATTACCATAAATAATGAGCCAGGGTCTTAGATAGAGCCCAGGCATGGGCCTTAGGCAAGCATAGGTTTTCAAAGGTTGTTTTGGCGCTAATATTTACAGTATCTCACAAAAGTGAGTACACCCCTCACATTTTTGTAAATATCTCTTCATGTGACAACACTGAAGAAATGACACTTTGCTACAATGTAAAGTACTGAGTGTACAGCTTGTGTAACAATGTAAACTTGCTGTCCCCTCAAAATAACTCAACACAGTCATTAATGTCTAAGCCACTGGCAACAAAAGTGAGTACACTCCTAATTGAAAATGTCCAAATTAGGCCCAAAGTGTCAATATTTTGTGTGGCCACCATTATTTTCCAACACTGCCTTAACCCTCTTGTCCATGGAGTTTACCAGAGCTTCACAGATTGCCACTGGAGTCCTGTTCCACTCCTCTATGATGACATCACAGAGCTGGTCGAGGTTAGAGAGCTTGTTCTCCTCCACCTTCCATTTGAGGATGGAAGTTACACTTACTCACTACTTTACATTGTAGCAAAGTGACATTTCTTCAGTGTTGTCACATTAAAAGATATAATCAAATATTTACAAAAATTTGAGGGGTGTACTCACTTTTGTGAGATACTGTACACCTTCGTCAGTGAGAGGTTACTAAGAGTAACACTATAGAGGTTTGTAAATTTGTTAAGTAATATGCATGAGGCACTGCTATGAAGTTATGGTCATTGAGCTTCTGGATGTCCAGGTAGTGCTCTGAAAACACTGTGGGCTTTATAGATGATTGAAGTAGTTTTGAGTGCAAGGCTGACTTTTTAGGGGTTGAAGGTATTAACCTGACTTGGGCAGCTGCTGATCTAATATCTTGCAGCACGTCTCAAAGTCTTAGAACAGGCCTAGTTAATCAATGACAATCCAGAGCCAAGGCCAGAGAGCAGACAAGCAGGCTAAACCACATGTGTGCTAGCTGTGCTGTGTTGTCACTCAAGTTCAACCATATCGAAGTGTTGTCTGTTCTCCGAGCTAAATAAAATTTGAAATATCAGAAAAATATTAGAAAAATCAGAAAGTTTTTGTCTCACTAACCTAATTTACATCACATTTTTATCATACTGACCTCACAGTGAAAGATCGTCCAGCTTTAAACATATAATAAAAAGATTCTTGGCAACAACGCCCTTGTATTATAAAAAGATTCTTGATTTGAAGCTTTTGATTTGAAGCTAGGGCTGTTAAATATTAGATATCTTACATCCAAAGGGAGGAGAGTGTGTGTTTGTTCTAGGCAGTGTCTGAAGTCTGAAGAGGCCATGTTTGTAGGTTGTGGTGCTTGCTGTGGAATTGAGTTCACTGGTTGCTGTAATGTGACAATATGTATCCACAAATAAATAAGTCTACCAAGTTGATTCCAGTAATTATGAGCCATGTTCTGAACTCCTTTGTGAATTTGCAGATTTCATCTCAAACCTGCTTGTTTCTTTAGACATAGCATTAATTGTTGGTGACTTTAACATTCATTTTGATATCCCAAAAGACCCTTTAAAAGCAGGGGTGTGTCCAATCTGTTATGACACAGAGCTCAAGATAATTCTCTTAATTGCCGACAGCTGGCAACACTTGACACAGTCTTAGAGTCCATGCGCACTTCAAGCACGTGCATGGGGCTGGGGCATTGGACGACGTCCTCAGCGGGACTGGAATGCTGGGTGATGTCCTCAGTGGGACTGGAACGCTGGGCAACATCCTCAGTGGGACTGGAACACTGGGCAATGTCCTCTGGGCTGGAGCTCGGGACAACTTCCTCGACAGGACAGCTGGACACCTTCTTTGGAAGGACATGACAGCAGGACAGCTTCCTCAGCAGGTTAGAACAGTGGGACAGCTTCCTTGGTGGGACAGGACAGCAGTGCAGCTTTCTCAGCAAGACAGGAACCTGTCTTGGTAGTCTCTGGCTGGAGCTCCGGCGTCGCCAAGTTGACCTCAGGCTGGAGCTCCGAGATTGCCAAGTTAACCTCGGGCTGGAGCTCCGGTGCCGGACCTCCCCTCAGGTCTCTAGCTGGAGCTCTGATTTTGCCAAATTGACCTCAGGCGGGAGCCCAGAGGTTGCTAGGTTGACCTCGGGCAGGAGTTCTGAGGTCACTTGTTTGACCTCCAGCGGGAGCTCCGAGGTTGCTGGATTTCTGCACAGGCTTTCCGGTGTAGTTGTTCCTGCCAGCTACTCTTCAAGCATTCCTTCAAACAGAAGAACGCTTCCTGGAGACCCAGTTTCTTGCAGGTAGGGCATTGTAGCTGAGTCTCCGTCCCACAGCCCTCAAACATGCATCTAGATGTCCTCTCCACCATGTCGACCGGGACCTGAAACAAAGCTTCTGATTCTATCCGATCGACCCATGCATAATAGAGGTGGAATGGCAGGTTCTCCTGGTCTGTCACCTCGATTCCCCTCTCCAGTACATCCAGGTAGTTTAGTTGCCCCGGCTGTGAGAACTCCTTCAGAAAATGTTCCGAGAACTGAGTGATGTCCTAGAGGGCATTGGACACTTAACTGAAGCACGTGCATGCGTGCGCTCTGCAGCCGCTCGTGCATGCTGTTGCCACAGCACCATCTGCTGACGAGCTCGTGACACAATCTAGAGTCATTAGGGGTTAATCAGGACATAATAGGACCCACTCATAATGTTGGTCATGCTCTTGATCTAATACTAACATTCGGATTAAGTATAGAAAATATAGTCACATTTCCACAATCTGAAGCTATCTCAGAGCATTACCTCATATTTCCATGCTACTGCATCAAATGTTCATTCACATTAGCTGCTGCACAAAGTTTTATCAATTATCTCCCAGAGTTATCAACATCTGTCCCCACAGAACTTGATCTGGTGACTGAATACAGATAACGTAGCTCCACTTAAAACTAAAATAATTATAGAGAAAACACTAGCACTTTTTTTATAATCATCACAAACACACCTTAAAAAAGACTACCTGAAAGTTAGAACGTCATTTCAGTTCAGAAGGGAACCCATCCTCATCTGGGTAACACAGATAATGTGATAGTGTAACAGAAAATGTGAAAATGGGAAGTCT
>JAOUWY010000051.1:9239242-9250457 GCA_025728095.1 Prietella phreatophila | reverse complement strand
CCAGTGCCGGCAGCACTCATGCAGCCCCAGACCATGACACTCCCACCACCATGCTTGACTGTAGACAAGACACACTTATCTCTGTACTCCTCACCTGGTTGGCGCCACACACGCTTGACACCATATGAACCAAATAAGTTTATCTTGGTCTCATCAGACCACAGGACATGGTTCCCGTAATCCATGTCCTTAGTCTGCTTGTCTTCAGCAGATTGTTTGCGGGATTTCTTGCTTATCTACAAATAACTTGATAAGTAATGTAAGTAAAGAAGAGGCACACCAAACGGCATGGCTGGTATTGCGCTGCATAGTCTATTCTGTATGTGTCCGTCTCTGTTTTGCTCTGTTTAGCAGACACAAACAACTTGAACAGCAAGCTGGTTTTTCCTTGTCAGGCTGGATGAATCTCTAACTAGTTGGTTTTTAAAGTAGTTTTGCTCTCTCTCTCTTTCCTCTCTGGCTGGCAGGGGAAACCTGGTGCTCGTGGTGAGCCAGGAATCCCAGGAGAACCAGTAAGATAAATTTTTCACTTCTTAACAGCTGTAAATCAGATTGTTTAAGCGTTTATAAAGCAGGAATAAGGTTAGACTTCTTTTATTGTTCCTTTCAGGGAGTACGAGGGCCTGTGGGAGAGACAGGTTTCCCTGGATCTGAAGGACCTCCAGGTGTACCTGTAAGTAATCACACACTATTGTGTCCCATAGTGATGTATCCTGTTATATTACATTGTTCAACAGTGTTTTTCTTACCTAGCAAATTTGAAGCACCTTTTTCTATCATGGAGTTCTTGACTTGAATCAGGTGTGTTAGAGTAGGGAAAACACTGCTTTTGGAAAGTACTGCTTATTAAAGGAGATATGTCACTATCCTGTATTGAGAGCTACAGTTACATTACAACATGGCAAGGCATACTGATTTATATTAAATAGTTAATAATATGGCAAAAAAAATGCAGCAGTGTTTTTTGAAGTCTTAGAGGATTTCATTAAAGCAGTACATAACACAGAATCATGACCGTAAGTAGTTGTACCAATGATTTAATGGCACCCACTCACTTTTTTCTTTCTGCAGGGAAGACCTGGAAAAGATGGAAATCCTGGATATGAGGTGAGAAATTTATTTCTCTCACAATATGCATTTTTAATATAAAAACCTTTGAGACAAAAATGGAAGTAGGAGGAGTACAATTCATGCATCTTCAATTAAAGGTTTATCCTGGTCAAGGTTAAAGTACATTGGATCCAGATACCAGCAACACTGCAAGAGAGGTGGGAAACACCCTCAAGTCAAGTTCACTTTATTGTCATTTCAGTGATTTTTGGCTGGTACAGTACACAGTGAAATGAAACAATGTTCCTCCAGGACCATGGAGCTATATAAAACAACACACTAACCACATGAGATGACGCAGAACTGAAAAGATCTTCACATTTTTACATAAAGTGGACATGCAAATGTGTGCTAACAGCACAATACTACTAAAACAGGACACTAGGCACAGTAAGTGACAGTGTAGTGCAAACCAGTGCACAGTTTTAGTGTGGAAGTGTCTGATATAGCAGGTAGTGCAAAAAATAGGTGCCAAGGAGTAACAATATAATTTTTAAATGGTATAAATATAAACATAGCAGATTAGCTTATACCAGAAACAGACATAGCAGTTATTGCAGTAGCAGCCAGGTAAAGTGTACGATAGCATCAAGAATATGATGTTTTCTAAATACATTAGCAGCAAAAATGCAGTAGAGTCAATGCAGGATTGTGCAAATATTGCAATGGGAGTGGGATGGTGTTCAATTCAGTGAGGGTGTGTGTGCGTGCATGTCAGTCCAGTCTCTGATTATTGAGGAGTCTGATGGCTTGGGGGAAGACGTTGTTACACAGTCTGGTCATGAGGGCCACAGCCGAATACTTCGATACTTTTTTCCAGACGGCAGGAGAGTGGAGAGTATGTCTGAGGGGTGCGTGGAATCATCCGCAATGCTCGAGGCTTTGCGGATGCAGTGTATGGTGTAAATGTCTATGATAGAGGAAAGAGAGGCCCCAGTGATCTTCTCAGCTGTCCTCAATATCCGCTGAAGGGTCTTATGTTCTGAGCAAATTCCAAACCAGACAGTGATGCAGCTGCTCAGGATGTTCTCAATAGTTCCTCTGTAGAATGTTGTGAGGATGGGAGGTGGGAGATGGGCTTTTTTCAACCTTCGCAGAAAGTATAGAAATAAGTGGTGTCTCTCAATAATAGGACCTAGAGGAAGCATTTTTAGAGAAAAGAATGGAACTCTGGGGAACCCATATGACATTCGAGCACAGGATGAGAAACACGTCCTTACATTTTTTTTTAACAGAAAAAGATCTCTCCTTGAGATAAGAGGCAAACCACTCCAGCACAGGCCCCTGAAACCCAGCTACATGACCAAGTCTTTGCAAAAGGATATCATAATCTACTTTGTCAAATGCTGCACTCTAATCAAGCAAGATTCAAATACAACAAGAGCCTGAGTCAAGAGTAAGTAACATATTATTGGTAACCTTCTCAAAGAACATTTAGTACTGTGAAGTTCCCTGAAACCGGACTGAAATTAATGAAAATAGTAGAAGCACTCAGGTACGAAGAAATCTGACAATAGACAACTTTTTACAAGACTTTTGAAATGAAAGATAGTTTGGAAATGGACTACAGAGCTATTAATAATAGCGGTCATGACCGGACTCAAAGCAGGAAAAGCCTCTTTAAAATATGAGAAGGCAGTACATCAGAAGAGCAGAAAGAGGAATTAATACTAGAAACAATATCAGAAAGTTGTGAAGGAGACACTGGTTGAAAAAGCAAAAGAGAGCTCTGACATGGAGGTGATTCTAGAGGAGAACTATAAGATGGTATGTTAGACCGAATACCCTCGATTTAATGAGTAAAATGAGTTATAAAAAAACTGATCACACAGGAGAACTAAGAGATGGTATGTTAGAGCAAATACCCTCAATTTAACGAGTAAAATGAGTTAAAATCTGAACACACAGGTCAGTAAAAATCTAGATGTGTTAAACAACTTTTAAACAACTGAACATCAAGTGATCAAAAAAATTTTAATATGTTACGCATAGGTGTTTCTTGCTGCCCAGGTGTGCCCTGTTACATTGATTATTTAAAGTTAAACGCTCTGAATGTCTTTTCTTGCCCTGGGTTTCACCTGTGAAGTCTTTGTTAAAAAGGATAAACCAACATGAAGACCAGAGAGATCAATAATTGAATATAGCAAATACAACAATTTGGAATGTCCTGAAAAAGAAAGAAACCTCTCGTCTTTACCTATATGCTCATTTGCAAACTGTAGACAAAAATGTAAATTTTATGTGTCATTTGATAGTTTATTAATAGGCACTGTTTCAAAGAGGATAAAATTTTGTAGCTTTCCAAATATGTAAAAAAAAAAAAAAAAAAAAAACAAACTATTTCCATAGGCTGTAATTAATTTTTTTACATGACTATATATTTAGGGGCTGTTTAAACGACAACTTTTTCTACTAAAAAGGGAAAATGTTTTATGCGGTTTTGCTGTTCGTTTACACGACAACTGCGTTTTTGGGCCTGAAAATGCAAACTTTTGAAAATGGGTTTCAAAGTGCAAGTTTTTGAAAAGGATATCATTGTTGTCTCCGTTTAAACATACAAAAATGAGAATCTATGAAATGATGACATCATGCGTGTGAGTACTTCAAAACAACGCGTGAGACATTCAAAACTACAGGACTGGGTTTGTGCTGCTCACGATTTTGAATTTATTGACACTTCTCCAGCAAAGTGTAGATTTACTGCATCACTACTACGTCCAGCGGAGATGCTTTTGTTATATACGCCAAATTATTAACCCACATCTACGTCGACTAAGGGTATTCAAAATCTTATAATTATAAATCTTAAAATAGTTGGTGAATCATATTTCACCAAGAGTTTTTAAACCAAGTTCCTCCCGCCGAACATTCCTCAACCAGGTTTGGTTTGCATCACCATACCAGGCGGAAGACGCAGGACTAGGAACCCGGCCCGATGCCAGAAGTGCGGCTACAGAGATAGCGTTCAGATCTGGTTAAGGAAATCTCCACACAGTCCAGCACTACCCAGCATCATCCTGACCAATGCCAGATTGCATAGTAATAATATGGATTAGCTAGCGATGACCATAGAGGCCCACAAATCAGTGCAGAACTGCTCTATTATGGTGATAACAGAGATGTGGCTACTCCCAGGGATCCTGGATGAAGATTTCATGCTTGGAGGCTGCACAGCACTGACAGAAACTGTGATTCTGGCAAGTGCAGAGTAAGAGGACTATGCATCTACTCTAACAACAGGTGGTGTACAAACGCTACAGTGACTAAAAGACATTGCTCACCAGATCTATAGTTTATTACACTGAGATGTCAGCCCGTCTATCTGCCACGCGAGTTCACTGTTGTTGCTGTCATCATGGCCATCCTAATGCTAATGTAGCATTGAACAGCTTGCTAATAGCCATCAACAGACTGCAGTCTGTGCATCCTGATGGGTGGGATTTTTATCCTGGCTGGAGACTTTAAACATGCAAATTTAAAGACTATCCTCCCTAAATTCTACCCGCATGTTACACGTTCAAAGAGAGGTCAAAACACGCTGGACCATGAATACAGTAACATCAGCAAAGGAAAAAAAATCTCTACTCATCCTCACTTGGGCCAGTCTGATCAATAAATCCCTCTTTCTCTCCCTGGCTACAGACTTCTCATTAAGAAAACTATGGCTAGAGTGAGAAATATATAGGTTTGGCCTGAGGATGCAATCCCACTACTGCAGGATTGCTTTGAGCATATTATTTGGGACATATTTACACAGCAGGATCAAGCAGACTTTACATCCACCATTTTGTTCTACATCCAAATTGATAATGTCACTGTTGAGAAATAGATCCGATTTTATCAAGACAATAAACAGGGGATGACCAGGGGTGTCAAGCAGCTGCCGAGGGATCGAGACACAGCCTTTAGGTCTGGAAATATGGAATTATACAGTGTAGGGAAAATTTGCGTTTCCTTTTATTTGATTGAGCTCAAAACAGGGAAAATGTGCAAACTTAACAACTAAACAACTGATCAACTATTCATCAACTATATTCATTCGGTCTCACTTTAGATTTTTTTTTCAGGGCACTGAACACCTCAGAAATATAGCCAGATTACGCCCAATGCTAAACTTATCTGTCGCTGAAAAACTGATTAATTCATTTGTTGTCAAACGGCTGGATTACTGTAATGCCGTTTTAGTCAGCGTTTATAAAACCGCAATTAACAAACTGCAATATGTTCAGAACTCTGCCACCCGGATCCTGATGGGAACAAGGAAATGTGACTGTATTACTCCTGTTTTGAAGTCCTTACACTGGCTGCCGGTCAGGTTCCGTGTTGATTTTAAGATCATGATGTTGACATACAAGGCAGATAGATAGATAGATACTTTATTGATCCCCAAGGGGAAATTCAGGAACATGAAATTCATATTACATGGATTAGCTCCGCAATACTTATCTGAGTTATTAATCCCTTACACCCCAAATCGCAGACTGTGTTCCTCACAGTGTAATCTGTTAACTGTTCCACAAACACACCCAACATCTATGGGTGACAGGGATTTTTCTGTCTATGCTCCTTCACTTTGGAACTCTCTTCCTCCTGACCGCAGGGAACCCCAGACTTTTGGCATTTTTAAAGCTCTTCTTAAGACACACTTTTTTAAACTTGCATTCGAATGCTGATATCTTTTTAGCTTGTTTTATAATAATTTTTATTATTAATGTCGTTGTTTTTGTTCTTATTAACTTTTATTTGTTTTATTTTTCTTTGGACTGTGATTTTATGTACAGCGCTTTGAGAAGCTGCTTTAAAGGCACTTTATAAAATAAAGTTTATTATTATTATTATTATTATTATTATTATAGATCAGTGAGTTTTAGGAGAGGTTTGCTAATCTGTGAGGGATCATCCATTGTTTACAGGGCAGTGAGATCTCAGCAATCTGCCATGAGCTGTACACAGGGGCTTATGTGAACTGAATCAATTTATGTGCATGCTTATCTTCTGCTTATGATCTTGTGCGCTGAGATCCTACAACAGTGTTGCCAGACCCAACTTAAAAAGAAAAATCAAGGAGGCAAAAGCAGCATACAGGGGATAGATAGAGGGACATTTCAGTGAAGAGGACCCCTGGCACGTCTGGCAGGGCATCCAGCACCTCACAAACTTTAAATGCTCCAAAGATCCAGCCATCAGCACCAGCTGGCTAAGGAGCTCAACCATTTCTTTTGAGGTGACTGAGGCAGAGACTGGGCCCACACCAGTACCATCTATGGACAACCTGGCACTCACTGTGAGTACGGAGGAAGTCAGAAAAGTGCTCTGTGGTGTGAACTCCAGGAAGGCTGCTGGTCCCTACGATATTCCGTGGAGAGAACTTGAGGGACTGTGCAGGCCAGCTGACTGAGGTTTTTCTTCCATGTTCAACCTCTCTGTGTCCACCTGCACTGCCCCCAAATTCTTTAAATCTGCTATAATTTTACCCATCCGTAAGAAACCATTTGTCAACAACCTCAGTGACTACAGACTTGTGGCTTTTACCTCCACTGTTACGAAGTGCTTTAAAAGGTTGGTGTTAAAGCACATTAAATGCTTGCTCCTTCTCAATTTGGACCACCACCAGCTCACATATAGAGCCAATAGGTCAACATGAGATGCCTCAACACAGCCCTCCATGCTGTTTTAACACATCTGGAACAACCCAGCTCATATGCGAGAATGCTATTTTTGGATTTTTGCTCTGCATTCTACCATTATCACCATTAGAATGGTGTCTCAACAATCTGGGGGTCGGCCACCACACTTGCATATGGATCGAGGGGTTTGAACAATCTGTCCATAGTCAGTCGGGATGGAGTCCCATCACTTCTCAATCCTGGCCCTCAGCACTGGGGTCCCCCAAGCAGGGCTCTACAGTGTAACCATTTCACTCGCATTTGCAACTGAAAAGTACTTTGTGAGACTGTGAAAAAATATATAGAGGCATTAACCAGCAGTAACCTGGCTAAGGAGCTCAACCATTTCTTTTGAGGTGACTGAGGTGACCTGTTCGGAGTTGTATCATAGACTCAGAATAAAAACTACAACTCAAAAATTCATCTACACTGTTGCGTTTACTTTCGCACTGTTTTTCATAACCTTAGTCAACTGAACAAGTGTGTAAATACTGCAAAGGAGCCATTATGATGCACATCATCTGCTTCAACTTGCCGATCTCACAAACCGACATCTTTTATTTATCACACAAAATGACATGAACCTGCAACTGTGACATGCTCATGTAGATACAGCGGCATCAGGCGCCAGTACATTAATAATAATGCTAACACTACAAGGTTGTGTGTAATTCATACTTCTTTATTAAATAATTCCTCACCAATCATTCAGTCTGCAAACATACAATACGCTGCTGCACTCCTTCACTCGCTTCACTAAGTCTAATAGACAATGCATTCACTTCATTTAAACTCACGGGTGCTAGATATCAGTTTTCATGTTTTGATTTATTCCCCCCAAAATAACCATATTATCAGCAAACATGGCAACATTGTACTGGGGGAATCTAAAACTGATAAACAAATCTAAAACTGATAAACAAATAAAAAAATTTAAAAACTAATAAAATGTAAAGACAGAAAATGTGCTTCATTGTGAATAAATTATTTAATATAAAAAAATTATATTATAATAAATTAATGAATATATCAATAAAATTAAAAATGAAATAATGTTTAATTACTATGGGTTGCACTTAATATCAGTTTAACATTAAGCTTAGTAGGCTATTTTGTTAGAAGGCTATTAGCCTTCTTTTTCCTAATATGGATCATGGTTGTTAGTCTACTTTTAATTAAGACTCTTTGTTGTTTAAAAATAAATATTTTATGCTTGTTTATTTATCAATTAACCAACAGTATTTTTAATTGCTATTATTTTAATTGAGTTAACAGTGACCATGAGCATAGAGAGCTTACATTTAACTGTTTATGACGGACCTCCCGATTAAAGCTTAAACAAACAAAAAAAAGATTGGTATCTGGATCAGTTTCGGTCAATCAAGATGACAAGAAATCGGTATCGGCTGTAAAAATCCTGATCGGAGCATCAGTTATGAACACAATTAAACTAAAGTGCTTTTCATCTGGAGGGTAAATGATCTCACCTAATCAAATCCTATGTGAGATTATTCCAATAGGCCTGTATACACAATATAGGTAGAGCAGTTCAAGAATTGGCTTCAGCTGAGAACCGTGACAGTGGAAAATGGCTAATAGTGCAGCTTTAAATATATTTAAGAGGAGCAGACTTCAAAGACTTAACATTGAGGGTTTTTTTTTTTTTTGTATTTGTTTACAAGGTGGAACAGGTTAACGGCAGTTGTTTTTTGCATACAGCCTGTGAAATTAATTGAAAATATAAAATTTTGTTTATTAGAAGGTAAAGTAATTTGTCATGGCTCACACTGTGTTCCTAAATTCTGTCCTAATTCACAAGCTCAAGTTATTATTATTATAAATATTTTATATAACGCCTTTAAAAGCAGCTTCTCAAAGCGTTGTAAACAAAATAAGCAGTACACAGAATTTTTTTAAATAAAAGTTAAAAATAAGAAGAAGAATCATGATGATAATCCTCATCATAAAAGTAGACATCAACAGTCAAATGCTTTAAAAAAGTTTTAAAAAGTATGTATTGAGTTGAGCTTTAAAAATGCCAAAGGTCTGAGATCCTAAGTTCAATAGGAAGAGAGTTCCAAAGGGATGTAGCATAGACAGATAAAGCCCTGTCACCCATGGATTTTATGGGTTTGTGGAACAGTTAACAGATTACACTGTGAGGAGCGCAGTCTGCGATTTGGGGTGTAAGGGATTAATAAACCAGATAAGTAATGAGGAGCCAAACCATACCTTGTATGTCAGCATCATAATTTTGAAATCGAAACGGAACCTGACCGGGAGCCAGTGCAAGGACTCCAAAACAGGAGTAATCTGATTGTATTTCCTGGTCCCAGTCAGGATCCTGGCAGCAGAGTCTTGTATATATTGGAGCTTATTGATTGTGGATTTAGAAACTCTGGCTAAAACGGCATTACAGCAATCTATCCAAGTGATAACAAATGAGTTTATCAGCTTTTCAGCTACAGAGAAATTTAGCATAGTGTGCAGTCTTGCTATATTACTGAGGTGAAAAAAGGATGCTTTAACAGTGCTCTGAACAAAAGAATCAAATGTAAGGCTGGTATCAAAAATTACTCCAAGGTTCCTCATCTTACTTTGGGTCTGTTGAGTCATCAACAAATAAAGACAGTGGACCAGCTATGAGAATTGCTGACAGGACCCTGTCAGTATAACTTTAGTTTTCCCAATATTCAGGCACAGAAAATTATTACTCATCCACATTTTTATTTCGGAAATACAATCAGAAAGAAAACAAACATCAAGGTTTTCACCAGATTTTGAGTGAATGTAGATTTTGGTATCATCACCATAACAGTGATAATGGAGGCCGAGCGATCTCAGCAAATGCCCAAGTGGAGATGAATAAATATTGAAAAGTAAAGGGCCTAAAACTGATCCCTGAGGAACACCAGTGAGCACAGAGCTAGTGTCAGACCTGTAACCACCCATAAAAATAAACTGGGAACAGTTGGTAAATAAGATTTAAACCAGTTTAAAACTGTCCCCGACACTCCAAAAACACTTTTAAGGCAAATAAGTAAAAGACCATGATCAACAGTATCAAAGGCAGCTTTAAGATCAAGAAGAATAATAATGGAAGTAGCTCCAGAATCAGAGGCCATCAACAAATCATTGGTAACTTTGACCTATGCCGATTCAGTACTGTGAAATTTACGAAAACCTGACTGAAGGAGTTCAAAGAGGTTATTCATTTTAAGATGGTTATGCAATTGAGAGACAACAACACACTCACCCATTTTTGCCAAAAACCTAAGATTTTTAATGGGACAAAAATTGTTAAAATCATCCACGGAAACATTTTACTTCTTTCGTACAGGTGTAACAGCAGCGGTCTTTAGTACTGCTGGAACAACCCCATTCTCCAATGATTAATTTATAATACAGAGGATAGTAGGGCACCAAAAATCAAAGCATGCTTTAAATAGGCTTTTGGGAATTGGATCAAGCAGGCAAGTGGTTGATTTCATTTTGAATACCTCCCTTGTAAGACCAATCAGGCGGTGAGAAATGAGTAAAAGAAATACCAATGAACCAAGATGGATGAAGGAGTGAAGTGGCGGAGTCAGGTGTAACAGAAATTTGTTTGTGAAAATTATTAATTTTAGAATTAAAAAACTGAAAGGAATTGCATAGCTGCTGAGAAACAGGCAAGGTGGTAACAGTATTAACTTTAAGCAATCTGTTTATGATTTGGAACATGTTTCTGGGATTTGTTTAGCCTGAGAGTAATAAGATAATCTTTCAGTCTCAATTAATGCTCGGTAATCACCCAGAAGATCCTTCCATGCTTGATAGTAGACATTCAAGCCAGTAAGGTGCCATTTGCACTCCTTTTCTGACAAGAAGCCTTTCTAGTGCACAGATTGTCATACTAGGGAGTGTTGTATCAAAATTTGCCTATTACCCAAAGACAATTAATATTTAACATAGAAACAGATACTCACATACATTAACCAGCTGAAGGACCGGGCCTGTGAGTGAGGAGAGGAAATGGTCCAAATTTATTGTTGCATGATATCAGACAGTTGTGACGTCCCATGGATGATCTAAGAAACCAGAGCTGAAGCTCTTCTATTTATACAGTTTTCTTAGGGTCAGGATGAACCAGACATCAATAGCTGTCCCGACATCAGTAGCTGTCCCGGAACACCATTACGTACGTCAATTGGCACTGTTGAGCAACCCTTATCATGCGGGTGCAGTTCAAGCTCCAAAATATATTTTGTTCTACATCTCTTTTCTTTTTTTTATAGTGCTTGCATGTACATTACCGTATAACAATCTTTCATGAAACAGAATATGAAACAGATTAATTTCTGTTTTCTGCTTACACACCAGGCCTCTGTGTGTGTGTGTGTGTGTGTGTGTGTGTGTGTGTGTGTGTGTGTGTGTGTGTGTGTGTGTGTGTGTGTGTG
>JAOUWY010000051.1:9210550-9223074 GCA_025728095.1 Prietella phreatophila | reverse complement strand
CATAGTTATGCAATTTGGTTCACCAATGTGAGTTACGCAGTTTTGGTCATGAGTCTTCTGAAAAGATTGAAATATGAGATTGAAAAAAGATCATTTAAAAATCCAATCTCTTCAGAAGACTCATAAGCAAAATTGCATAGTTATGCAATTTGGTTCACCAATGTGAGTTACGCAGTTTTGGTCATGAGTCTTCTGAAAAGATTGAAATATGATGGCCGACACTAAAATGCTCTAGGAATTAGTTGTATAAGAATATTCCAGGCTCAGCAATTTCTGAAAATCGGTCTGGTATGGTTCCACTATCGCAAAGGCACAATTTACAGGCTCTAAACTAGCCATGGCATCCAGCAACCAAGAACATCAAAACATGTTACCACCAATGTGCTTCATTGTGTGGATGGTGTTCTGATGAGCAGTGTTTGGTTTCTGTCAAACACAGTTTTTTCTGTATTTCTCTTCTATAAATTCGAGCTTTGTGCAGCGTATGGGTTACGGTTGTCCTCTGTATACCTTCTCCCATCTGAGCTGTGGCTCTTTCTTTCAGAGTTACCCATGGCATCTTGGTTGCCTCTCTTACTAATGTGCTCCTTATCTGGTCACTGACTTTGGTGGCTGGCCTCCTCTAGACAGTGTTGCAGTTGTGCCATACTGTTTCCAATTTTAATAATGGGCTTAATGGTGATATGTATGGATGATCAAAGTTTTTTTAAAAACATGACTGATACTTTTTCAGAGCTTTGCCTGAGACTTATTTTGAAAGCTCTTTGGTCTGCTTGTTTAGATTTTCTAACAAGCGCTGGGGAATTCTAGGAACACACATTGAGATCAGATGACATTTTAATTGCGCACAGGATTTATTCAGTTTTGAGTTAAGCACGAGTGACGATTTAACACTGATTTAAGACATTTCATACCAAAATTGTGCATATTGATATTCAGACATTACACATAACTACATATTTATGCGTTATTTAGAAGTTATGCAAGAGTTATGCACACAGGGTTGAGTTTGAGTAAATCCCATTTTTCATGTTATCTCAAGCAGGGAATAGTATTACATCCAGTGCCACTGTCTGACAGTTTGATATAATCACAATATGTCACACTGGGAGCACGGTGGCTTAGTGGTTAGCATGTTGACATAACATCACATCTCCAGGGTTGTGGGGTTTGATTCTCACCGCTATCCTGTGTGTGCCTAGCTTTCATGTTCTCCCAATGGTATCCCATGATACCTCCTGGTACTCCGGTTTCTTTTCACAATCCAGCGATGGTAGGCTGATTATGGACACTTTGGACATGCCAGTGTGTGTATGCGATTATGCCCTGCAATGGATTGTCAGGGCACCCTGCCTTTTGCCTGATGCTAACTGTGATAGACTTCAGCAACCCTGTAGGATGAGTGGTATAGAAAATGGATGGATATCACACTGAAATTTGTTTTAGCTATAAATACACAAAAACTGTGGCATAGCATTTGAGACCAATATTAAATACAAAAATATGAATAAATTAATTAATTAAATGCATCATCCACAAAAAGGGGTTTGTTTTGTCCTCACAAAGGACAACAGAACAGACCATCTTAATTGTCTTATTTCAAGTACCAGGCATTTTTATGGATTTAAATTATGAATCAACATTAAATGAGATGTAAGCATAACAGATCAGTTCTTGAGCAGATAGGTTTTCTTCACAAGGGAGTTCATTGAATGAACAAAACAGTAGCATTATTTGATAAATTTGATAAATAAAATAGTGAATTATAAGTATGAAAAAATATCCTATATCCCATGCACACATGGATATAATGGCCTTAATTTAGTATCTTGACTTGATTAAGTTGTGTCTACAAAATGAGTTAGTGAAAAAGTTCATTGTAATAAAAAAATTAATAATTCAGGTATATATTAAGGATTGTTAACAGTAACCCCAATGAATAGTATTTAAAACGTCATCATTAAATTCCTCTTGTTTTCCATCCAGGTCCACCTGGAATAGGATTCCCAGGGCCTCAGGGCCCACAGGGAAAATGCAAACCAAATGACTGCACCCATACTTTTCCCCACACCAACCAGGACGCTTAGAGTCCATTCTGCAGCCACTCAGCTAAAGTCAAGTGTGGAGCCCGCAAAGAACAAAAGTCCACATCTTACTAAGTATAAAACAGCAGCCACTGACACAGGAAAATAAACATCTTTGATATGTTGCCAAATCCATGGGTGTATTATCATTTTCAGAAATGATGGTTCAATAATTATTTCACAATTAGCATTGCACCTCAGTTTTTGCTCATAATTACTAGATGTTATCTTGTGTGTGTGACCAAATGTATTACATTTTAGACAGTTATTCTCAGGTTGTTGTCTTTTTTTTTTTTTTTAAGGGCACGATATATAAGCTAGGTTCTTAAATTCATAAATTCTTATTTACCTCAGCTTTTTGTGCAAGAGACAGAAAATAGATTAATTACAGGAGTGATGAAACTACAGAATATTAATAGAGCATAACTACAATTTTGCATAATGATTGTAGTGTGTTTAGCTTAAAAGTAAGTATTTTTTATGTGTAGGTTCTTCACAAGTGTAGGCCAGAGCATTTGGGAAGAGCACTATTCTTGACAATGCATTTTGTATTTGTTTGTTTGTCTATTCCACCAGTCATTACTGTAAATATGGTGGCCATTGATTAAACTTTTTTTACACTGTGGATGAGCATTTTTACTGCTTTCAATGTATGGAGCCTGGCATTAACAAAAAAATATAGAATACAAAAACGTATGCAACTGAACTACACAATACAGTAGGTTAAAACAAGTTTGGTTTATTTTAATGTTTAAAATTTGAGGAAGCTATTACATCTGATTTAATTCATGCTGTATGTATATTTTGATTTGGCTGTTTTTCAAATACAACTGATGATTTTATACTGTCTGCTCAAGAATGGTCTTTCTTTTAAGGTACTTTATCCATCATACACAATCCAGATACACAATTCAAATGTTTTTAAATGCTGTACATTTTTACTGTATTGGCTTAAGATGTTTCTATGTAAATTGATTCATTATTTATGATGTTTTGATTTAGCAAAAGTTGTTTTTATGTTGTTGTTTTGCCCTCCCACCCCGTCTAAAAAAAGCCAGTTTAGTGATATGGTATTTTGTCGGGGGGGTTAGGTTGGGTTGTTGTCGTCTTTTTTTATTATTATTTTTTTATAGTAAAATTACTGACTTTTATCCAAATTGACTTTACAAAAGAGAAATAAAGCACTTAAGAGAACTAAATCAGAGAAAAAGCAAGATCATTGGGAAAAATATATGGTAGTTTGCCATAACAAAATAGCATTTTTAAACATTTTAACTGTTGTCCATCTCTATTAATTTTGCATGTGCTTACTTCAGTGGTTGGATGATACCTCAAGATCAGAAATTAAAGTGTTATTATTATACACATTCATTACATATTTCTTTCATGCCACTACACTTGCTTTCACAAGCCAACATCAACATTTGTAGTGATGAACTTTACCCATCACGTTACAGCTGTAATTACACATATACTATACCTGTTATTACATTATTACATATTTATTACATACCGTTACACCAGCAGACTGTCACAAGCAAAGTATTTGTAGTGACAACCTTTACTCATTGAGTTACAGCTGTAATTACACATTACTACACCTGTTACACCTTCATTACACGTTCTTACACATAAGACATTACTACACCTGTTACACATTACACCTATTAGCCCGATCACCCATTTATTATACCTGCTATGTAATGGTGTTATATAACACCTGTAACATGTACTGGATGTGTATTATGTGTACATTTTGTAAAATACTTTTGTAATAAAAGTGTAACAACATGTGCAATAAGTATGTAATAACAGATGTTACATCGATGCAGTCCTGGCACATCATCTTATGGCATTTTGAAGATGCTGAAAAAGACCCTCTTATTCAGATAAAGCCACTTCTCTACATTGTTATGGCCAGGACCTCCAGTCCCTTGCCTTACCTTATAAAACTGATGAACAGGTGATTCCTTTTCTTGCTAAATACTTGGCTGATTTGAGGAAGGTACTGTATTTGCTCACAATCAGAAAAAGACCGAAAAGTTTCTTCCCTTCAAAAAGAATAAAGAGTTTAGAAAACTCCATCTGAACAAACCACAAAAGTTCTGTAACAATATTCTTTTGAATGATGTTTGGTGATGACCATGCATGATCCCATGTTTAGCAAAGCACAGCATATCCTGACAAACACATCAGATGTGAAGCATAGTGGTGGAGGGGGGGTGATGTGGGCTTGTTTTACAGCCACAGGACCTGGGAAATTTACAGCCATTAAGACAACAATAAACTTTATACAGGTGTATATTAAACATGGTTTAAGTATGCTTAAATTAAATGTTGAATAACCTCATAACAATTCATACTTTTCACTGAAGACAAAACTCAAGGCAGTTGCAAAGCATCTCAATTAGGAAACTTAGCAATTGGTATGTCCATGGGTTCCAGATTCAGGCAGTCATTATCCACAAAGGATTTGCATCCAAATATTAAAAACAACCCTAATATTGTTAGTTTGTTGAATTACTTTTGAGCCTGTGAAAGTAGAGGGTCTCAGAAAAAGCACTGTGGAGGTATACGATAGAAAAACTGCAAAAATTGTATCACTGTCCAACTACTTGAGGTGACTGTAAATAAACGAGAAACCGGAAAATGCACTGGTTACAAGAAATTCTTTGGACACCAATAATAGTGACACCTTGTTTTGTTAATATATATATAAGAATTAACTTACTCTATTAAAGGTCAGATTCTCCTTTAGATTCAGTGTGAGATTAAGCTAATTACAACTCAATGTTGTTTCGAATAATACACGAACACCGAAATATTGTATAAATGTGTATTACTACTTTACACCAATCAAAGTCAAGCTCATAATTCCTTTGCAAAACAAACAGAAGTACCATAAATGAAAGAGACAGAAAAGAGCAAAAATGTGTCCCTACTCTGTGCAGTTCAAAAAAGAATTTTACACAAGTTTTTACAAGGAAATTATGTAGCACAATATTTCCATCCAAAGTTGTCACTTAAGTCAAAAATTCTATGGATATTAAATGAAAGCGCACTCTGAATATAATAATCACAATATAATAATTCAGTTCAACAGTGTTACATAGCATAGCTTTAGAAACATAATTTTTAACTATCATGGGATCTCATGAAGGAGGACTAGTGTGATCTGGTGACAATGTTGCCTGGTCATATTTTACAAATTTTTTAAAATAAAAAAAAACATTTTACAGCAACAACAACAAAATGTGATTAAAATCAACTCACCTTGGATGGCGTATTCTCACTATACAGACTAACATTTGGTCAGTTCTGTTACAACAGTATTAATTCACATTTTTCCATTTAAAAACTCTCAGTACGTCCTTAAAAGAACTCATTCATGAAGCCCTATGTACACTTACTCTATAATCTAACAAAACTGGCATAACTGCTTAAGCCTCTCATGGTCCAATATGTAAATTAATAAAGACTATTATTGTAAAAAGAAACGTTCAGGTACTGAACTTTCTTGTTAAGCTAGCTTGCTAACTAACGTTGTTAATTTTAATCATTGTGGTTATTACAGTATATTGTGACATTTTGCTGTTGTTAAATAAATCAGGTAGTTGTACAGTAACCACATGCAATTTCAGTAGTAAAAGGTAATAGCTGAACTTATCAATATGTCAACAATTCTCTGATTTTTTGTGAACAAATACATTCTGCTTTGGATTCAGCACAGGTGTCATTTGTGGGTTTGTTTTAACCTGAGGTGACGCTTTTAAAAGACCCTTCTAAACTGACAAACTGAATCATAAACAGAAAAAAAAAGTAGTGCTGTGGCAAGTAAGTTCTCCAATTGGTTTCATGTTGTTTATTGCTACTTCAGATAACCAGTAGATTGCATTTGTTTGCATTACTAAAACAGTCTAGTTTACAAAAGTAAACAAGGTGGCTTTTTAAAGAGAAAGACCCTTCAATATTCTGACTGTGAAAGTCATAGCCTTCACAAGGAATAGGACTTCGACATGATCACTTCAGAATGTGTCACTCTAAAACAGTCAGAGGTTCAAACAAGTCCCCTGAAGCCCCCTTGCCCTTTTGTAATAGACAATAGATGAAGCAAAAAAAAAGTTCAATAATAAAGTGTTAAATAATGTTAAATAAGAAATTATTTATTATTAAACATGCTTAATTTCACTTTAATGTAAAAATGTAAAATAAAGTTTTAAAATAATGCACTGTTTGAAAATGTAAGTTTTTTTGTGGTTATTACTTCATCGTGTTAGCATTAGCATAGCACAGGTCTTTGGTGCCAATGCTATGACCTACACCATTCTGTCTCAGTTTTTGTGTACACAAGAAACTCAGTAACCAGCCGGCCCTTTAATGTCATAGTTTGTGAGGGACTGGGAAGCAGCACCTATGCTCAAGTTACATGCTGATGGATCACAGTAACCAGGAAGTCCAGCAGGGCCAGGAGATCCATGAACACCAGTCTGTCCGGGAAGGCCTGGTAAACCACTTACTCCATCATGACCATCTTGACCATAACCTGGCTTACCATGCTCACCTGCAAGAGCAAATCAAAAACATAAACTAAAAAAGTTGTTTAGCTGTTGAGTTTCAAGACCAGGGGTCTCATTTATCAAAGCATGCATACAAGTTCAAAATTTGTGCATAAGCACAGACAGTATGGGGTGGTTTTAGTATTTATATAATTGCTTTTCTCCTGGGATTTTTATGCATAACAGTTTCAGAATGGTGATGGATATGGCTTGCTAAAGAGAGAGGTCACCGAAGAATGGCAGGACTGGTTCGAGCTAACAGGAAGGCAGATAAGCACTCTGTACAATTGTGGTGAGCAGAAAAACATCTCAGAATGAACAACACATTGAGGTGGATGGGCTACAACAGCAGAAGGTCACATCAGGTTCTATTTCTGTCTGCCAAGAACAGAAATCTGAGGCTGCATTGGGAACAGACTCACAAAAACTGAACAGCTGAATACAGCTTTTTTGACATATTTGGACAAGCAAACATTTGATCATCTCTGAAACAGTGCCTATTATTGAAGCTGAACATTAGCTAATTAGCTTCTTCAATAATTTATTCAACAGAAATATCAACAGATGTGATGTTCTTCTGTGGAAAAGTTAAGTATACCCTTGGTCTCAAAAGCTAGTGTTGCCCCCTTTAGCAGAAAAAACATCTTATAGACATTTTGCATAATTGTCCATAAGGTTTCCTGGAATTTTTTGACCAGTCTTCCATTCAATATACTTTCAACTGCAAAATGTTTGAGGATTTTCTTTCGTGTATTGCCTGTTTCAAATCCCCCACAACATTTAAATGGGATTTAATTCTGGGACATTCCATAACCATTCATTTATTCTTTTTGAGCCATTCTTGTGTGGATTTTCTAGATTATTATCCTGTTGAAATGTCCACTTTCAGACAGATGGCTTCACATTATCTTCAAGTACATTTTTCACATGATGCAGAATTCATAGTTGAATTAAAAGGTGAATTCTTTATATTTCCGGATTTCTTGAGTTAATACTGATGTCTGGTGAAAATGTCATGTGATTAGCCTCATGGAAAATATAATTACTGAAAAAAAATGTTGACACATTCAATACTTATTTCCCCCACCATAAACTATGCTTTCTGAAAATGAAAACTAAGAAGCTTTTGCACTGAGCTCCGTGTGTCTATGTAAATTTCTTTCTGAATTCATACAAGGGGAAATCAGCCAGAGCAGGGTTTAAATGCTGGTTCTGTGACTGATATCAGACAAGAACATAACGTACCATTCTGTGTAAACTCTAGAGATTATTTTGTGTGAAAATCCCAGGAGATCGGCAGTTTATGAAATATTCAAACTTGCCACGATCAAAGTCACAGAGAACACTCTTCATTCAGATGTTTGATATAAACATTAACTGAAGCCTCTGTCTGTATCTGCTTTGATTAATTATTGATTATTTTGCTATGTGCTGCTATCACATGATTGGCGAATATTTGCATGAATGTGCAGATGTAAAGATGTTCCTAATAAAGTGGATGGTGAGTGTAGTTTTCCATGGTGCAATGTCATCAGATTGATACTGACCTGGCAAACCAGGTGGTCCTGGCATCCCTTTAGGACCTCGTACTGTTTGGCCTCTATCTCCTCTGTCTCCAACTTCACCTGTAGAATAATCAGAATACATATATAATAATGTAAATGTATATTGTCACCTTCTCTAGAATTTTTCCAACATCAAACCAACCTAATGTTGTTAATATTTCCTCATAGATATATATGTGATAGTTACATATACAGTATGTTATAATTAACTAACCTAATGTTACACTTTTCATTACTGATAATACTGTTAAACAACAGGGTTTCTTTAGTCAGCTAGTAATGGCAATCACACCAATCTGTATCGAAGAAATATTTACCAACCTTTAGGCCCTTTGAGACCCATTGTTCCAGGAGGTCCTTTGAGTCCAGGGAGTCCTCTTGCACCAGCCTGTCCAGGGAAACCACTATCTCCTGGGGAACCTGGAGGACCAGGGGGCCCAGGTCTGCCTGGCAAACCAATAGCACCAGACTCCGGCCTCCTCAAACTGGCAGCTAGCTGGGCCAGTTGCTCTATAACATTAAACATAAATTCACAAATTTGCATGAACAGCTCTCTTCCAATATAACATTTTTTTATTTAGAAGTTTTACTTTGTAAGTATAAGCACAAAATTCTGAAATCATTTCACTAACTTTTGTTCCCAAAAAAATCATTAATAGGATCACTGTGCATTTCAAAGAATTATATAACATACCTAATTGCATCATTATAATGCCTACCTTGTATGTACCGCTAGTAGGGCACCATATCAAATGGTGGTATGGAACAACCATGTACAATATACAGTGGTGCTTGAAAGTTTGTGAACTCTTTAGAATTTTCTACATTTCTGCATAAATATGATCCAAACGATCATTAGATTTTCACACAAGTCCTAAAAGTAGATAAAGAGAACCAAATTAAACAAATGAGATTAAAAAAATATATGTGAGAGAGGCCTTTAGTTGCATATCAGTTACCCTGGGTTCTGTTGTGATCTCGCAAACTATTACATGTCATTGATTGAAATCAACCAACTCTAATTTCTAAGAAAACCTGATGATGCGTTAGGTCATATATATGCAGATATATAGAACATTCTGCCTCTTCTTCCATGCCTGAAAAGCTCTGATCAACAAAGTTTGTATAAATAAAGGAGCGTTTTTATCTTTTATGTTCTCCACACTTACCCTGCATTACTCGCACACAAACTTGTTTGATGTGCTGATCACCTGGTCCTTTCCCCTGTAAACAGACACTTCACATTAAACCAGACTGCCAGCTTTCTATTTGACAGATAAAAATAGGTACACCTCTGATAAACTAGGTAAAAAATGCATCAGATCTACAAATAAAAGTCGCATACTGTACATTCGACTCAAAATAATGTGCTTTTAGGGCATTGGTAGGAGTCAGACTATGTCACAAACCCTGACACCATCAAATACACAATGTACACATACATGAGTGCCCACACATTACAAAAATTAAATAAATAATTTGAACATATGACATTACAAGTGATATTGCACTAAAACAACTACTCATTAACAATTACACTGAGACAGGTTGCATTTAGAACATCCCTGACAGTTTATTTACTGACCATTACATTAAGATACACATTGCCAGTGTTTGTGCAGCCTTTCTCCAATTCAGAAATCGTTTTCTTTCTGAGTTCATATGTTCTTGTTTTATAAGACTCACTTAGGCATGCTCACCCATTTAAATCTATCAACAAAATAACTCAAACTGAACGAAATGGAACTGCATCTGTATTTTGGAAATGACTTGCATACTGCATACTTACTCTTAATAACGGAACCATACCTGCTCTATACCAGAAAATGATATAGTTAACTGGAGTGAAATATGCAATAAGACAATGATACTCTACACAAACGCAAGTCTATGTCTGACTGGCTGAAAAGAAACAAAAATTATATTTTGGATGCAAGTAACGAGGCAGGATCCATCACATGCACTTCACTGTTGAATACCTGCCCAGTATAACAGACTTAAAGCAGTTTTGCAAAGAAGAATATACCATTATAGGAAGCTGCTAAAAGAGGTGCAACCCATTATTACATTGAAGCTGCAATGACCTTTTCACAATAGCAATGAAGACGTTTCTTAAATAAATCAAACAGGAACTTAAAAAATCTGATAACTCATGATGAGTTTTACTATGCTTTAAAGAGAATATTTTAAAGAGGCAGCATTGGGAATATTATCAATGATACTTGTATTATTGTTGCTTTATACAGCTGGAAATGTTAAACCAAATCCTACACTTTATATTAATGCTACATTGACTAACTGTATGAATATAAATATATGTAAATATATAATGGTGACATAATTGTTTTGGTGCACACCCGAGTTCTGTGTTTTCACCTGCCACATCCAAGAAGTGATCATTCTGTGTTACTCTTTTTTTGGGCTTATCAAAAACTTTTTCAAAATTGTGAATATATTTTATTGCATCACTTATCTAATATTGCATTGTTTGATAATACCTTCGGATGGCTTACAAATTATTAAGAAAAGATTCCAATATTCAAATAATGGTTCTTGTCTAAAAAGGTTCATGTTAAAGCTGTGGCACCACAGGTTTTGATTTATGGGCTTGAAAATCTCCTGACAATTTCCTGACGACAGGGCAAATGCTGTTTTATTGCACCACTTGTGAGCCCCTGTAACTTTACCTGGAGGAAGACGAGCACGAGTCGAGAATGAACCTGCAGAAGAGCGGGTCGTAGTGTGTAAAGCACAAAGTCCAGTCAAATACAAAAGTCCAAAGCGTAAATCCAGAAACGTAGTCAAAGTCCGAAAACCAATAAAGGTTCACAGAGAGCGTGGTAACAATGAGGGTAATCTTGAGGGTACTCTTAGTGTTACTTTGTGCCGCGTTGTTGTTAACAGGGTCTTAAATAACCTTGGGCGGCGCGCAGGTGTATGCACTTAGTATTCCGGCGAACTTGAGCGCGGGTGTGACTGGAAAGTGTCGTCCGCGCCGGCACAGGGGCCGCAAGTTCGCCGTTGCGTAACAGAGCCCCCCCCACCCAAAGGGCTCACTCTGGGAGCCAATCTCTTCCAAGGCCGTCCCCTCCTCCGAGGTGCTGGTCTATCTGGATGAGCCGCATAGAAGCTGTCACGCAAGCTGGCATCTAGAATGTCCCAGGCTGGGATCCAGCATTGGTCCTCTGGGCCGTAACCTTCCCAATCCACCAGATACTCAAGCCCCCCTCTCCTGCGTCTGGAGTCCATAATTTCCTGCACACGGTAGGCTAGGCGACCCTCAATCTCTAGTGGGTCAGGTGGTGTATTCTCCAGAACCGCCGTGGCTAAGGGGAGAGAGACATGGAATGAGGGGGCAATGCGGCTGTGTTTGGGGAGGTCCAAGTAACTTAATTTATCCGTTTCAGGATCCGGTAAGGGCCAGCATACTTGGGCCCCAGTTTGCCGCCTGAGAGAGGTGCCTTGAGGTTCCTTGTCGAAAGCCATACCCTGTCCCCTGGCTGAAAATCATGGTGCGCCCCGCGATGTCTGTCCGCCTTCCGTTTCATGATGCGAGAGGTTCTGTGCACGTTCCCAGACCTGCTCGCTGCGGCAAAACCACTCGTCCACTGCCGGGGAGTCAGTGTTGGCGGGTTTGATAACTCAAGACTGGAATGGGGTAGTTGGGTGGCTGAGTGTCGCAACGAGCCCACGGGAGAAAATGACTCCAGTTCTCCGGGCTAGTGGTGCAGAACGTACAGAGGAATCGGAGGGCCTCCTGGTTGGCCGTTGGCCTGTGGGTGGTAATTGGAAGTGAGACTAACGATGACCCCCAGTTTCTCCATGAAACTGGACCAGACCTGCGACGTAAACTGGGGGCCCATGTCACTCATGATCTCCTCGGGGAGGCCAAAGTAGCGGAACACATGCTGGAATAACAGTTCGGCTGTGGTGAACGCAGAGGGAAGGGCCGGAAGTGGAATCAGGCGCAGGGACTTAGAAGATCTGTCCACGACCACGAGGATAACCGTGTTGCCCTAGGATTCTGGCAGATCTGTTAGAAAGTCCAAGGCTAAGTGGGACCATGGCCGCTCGGCACCAATTTCCCAACGGGTAAAGCACGGGGTGTCTTGGAGCGAGCGCAGATTGAGCAGGAGGACACCATACGTTGTATCTCCCTGGACATGTGGGGCCACCAATATTTCCCAGCGAGAAGTTGGTACATGCGGTGAGCCCCTGGGTGTCCGACTGCTCGTGTCATATGAGCCCATGTGACAAGCTCCAAGAGGTGGCACTCTGGCACAAACTACTTCTCTGGTGGGCAATCTTCAGGGCTGCAT
>JAOUWY010000051.1:9114724-9129603 GCA_025728095.1 Prietella phreatophila | reverse complement strand
GTAGCAGAGCTGCCATGCAAGGCGCTAGCTTGCCATCAGGAGCAACTTGGGGTTCAGTGTCTTGCCCAAGGACACTTGCTTCATCAGCTCTTCCTACTGATGTGGCAACAAGAGATGACCTCCCTGGATTTCAAAGATGCCCCTATCATTCATTTATACAATAGCAAAGGGAACCACCAGTCCTGCGACAACCACTGCGGCGTATCATTACTATCCATCGCAGGCAAGATTCTTGTCCGGGTTCTGCTGAACCACCTGAATGCTCACCTTGACCAAGGTCTTCTACCAGAGAGCCAGTGTGGGTTCCAGAAAGAGCGCGGTACCATTGACATGGTGTTTGCAGCACGGCAGCTACAAGAGAAACATATGGAACAGAACGCCGACCTCTTCTCTACCTACATAGACCTGACCAAGGCCTTTGATACTGTTAGCAGAGAAGGCCTTTGGAAAATCATGGCCAAGTACGGATGCCCAAGGAAGTTCATAGCCGTGGTGCAGCAGTTCCATGACAGCATGCAGGCAAGAGTCAAAGACTACGGAGAAGCGTCTCGGCCATTCCCAGTTTCCAGTGACGTCAAGCAGGGGTGTATCCTGTCACCGACTCTGTTCAGCCTCATGTTCTCCACAATGCTGACTGACTCCTTTCGAGGCGATGATGTTTGGATAGATATCAAGTACCGCACAGATGGTAGTCTGTTCAACCTCAGGAGACTTCTAGTGAAAACCAAGGTTTCGACAGACATCATAAGAGACTTCCTCTTTGCTGATGACTGTGCCCTTAACGCTAGCACAGAAACGGACATGCAACGCAGTGTTAACACTCCAGTGCTTGCACAAACTTTGCACCATCAGCACCAAGAAGACTGAGGTCATGCATCAGCAAGCCCCAGGGAAGCCCTATAAAGAGCCCAACATCACTGTCAATGGTCAGAGGCTGATAACCAACGTCATGCCAGGAAACTGAACCATTTTCACACCACCAGTCTCAGGAAAATCCTTGGCATAAAGTGGCATAACAAAGTCCCAGTAATGCCTGGCGCTCCTCCATCCACAAGGACTCTTTGCTGTGTGAGACAAATCGCTCAGCTGCAGCTGAACAAAAGAGGCAAGGCAGAAAAACCCGTGCAGCCCTCCCGGAGATGTCCACCTCATCCCCTGCCCCACCTGCCATAGGACTTTCCGTGCAAAGATTGGCCTGACCAGCCATCTACGCACGCATCATCTCTGATGACAAAATGGTCTTCATCGCTATGAAGGACGACAACAACAAACAAAAGCCGTGAGGGTGAATTGAGCTGAGCTTGTAGTGAGGAATGTGATGGGAATGAGAACATACCAAAAGAAATAGCAATTTCCATAACAGAGGTTCAGTGAGACATTGTTGTTGTTGTTGTTATCATCATCATTATTATTAATCATTTAATTATTTGCATCGTTAATTTATTTATTTCTAAATAATTAACTACTTGTTCCTGGCGCCTGTTGTACAAATCTAGGAATGTGTTAAAAGGCATATTTTAAGTGAAAACCAATCAAAACTGTAAAAGAACTTGATAAAGTAATTACTTTTTGACATTATACATTTTACAGTCAAGTGGTACCCAAATTATGATTAATCAGATGCTCACACAGTTAACCATTTCAATGAACAACCTTTTAATTTTTCTTGAATAGGTGTTACATGTACTAATAATTTAACATGTAATATAATTCTGATGTAATATAAACTAAAAATCAGAAGAATAAAACAAAATTATAAATTAACAATAAAAAAGGAAATCTTGCAAGAATTCCATAGATGTTCATTCAAGATCTAGTGAAACTTATTAAATGCAATTTAAAAATATCCACAGATATCTGTATCTCATAGCTTGTTCAGTGTTGTGCTCCATTTTATAGATTCAGATATGGTCGTTCCGGCATCTGTGCAAGGTGATGTCATCTACAGCAAAACCTTTCAAATTCTCTATAAGAATGAAGAAATAGTAGTCAATGATGTTCTCATATTTAAGGTGATGATGCTACTAGATGAGAAGAAGGTGAGCTTCATCTTCATTTACATAAAATTTTCCCATAAGGACACAGTGAATGTGTAAATTCATTTTTGAAGATCATGAGAAAATGCCTAATCATTATTCTGTTTCTCCTCTTCAGGTGGAAGAGTCCTTAAATGAAATGGATTTTCAGCTCTCTCTGGACCTCTACTTTGCAGATGGTGACTACATGTATGTAGTGAAATTTTATTCTTTTATGAACTTGGTTAAAGCATACTCTTGTAGAACACATTGTGTAGTTGGTGAAGGGAAAATGTGTTAGTTTATATCTGTATAAACTAACTATATAAGGGTCAGTGACAAGATTAGGATTCTGAAATGGCTTTTTCAAAATCAGGAAAATCTGGCATATTTTGTTTTTACAATAATTCAAATATGTGAACAGCCCTATACCCATAAACTTTAATATAAACATGAAGTTAAATAATTAAAATGTTTTTGGTGGGTTTTTTTTGTTAACCAAGTCAACCAGTTCTTCCCCATAAAAAAAGTAATGTGCCCTGGCCATGATATATAAAATAATATATTACCTTTACATGGATATAATACTTTGACAAACATGTCAGAGTATTATATCCATGTAAAGGAAAATTAGGAAAATTTTACTGTACTACAAATAACAATTTGTAGTACAGTAAAATGCTTTACAAATTAGTTTTCTTGCCACACAAGGCCATAATGCAGCTTTTAATAAAAATAAATAAATAAAAATGTTCACTGGCTTTTTGAAGTCATACCACATGATGGTCAGTTTCGTTAACAACACACCAACAGCATACAATATGATTAACTTTTAAGGAGTGGTACTGACCAGTTATGTGTCCTCAGATGCTGAACTGGTCATGTTTTTGTTTGTTTGTGTTTGTTTGTTTGCTTTTTATTTTTCAAAATTATAGTCTTAAAATTGCCTTTTCAATTACACCATATGATTTTTCACAAAACAATTATCAACAGACAATATTGTGCTATACAAATAAAATTTTATTTAATTAATTAGTAATGAAAATAGTATCCAAGAACAGGTTTTGATGTTGAAATATTTTATTAACAATGGCTACTGGTCACAATTAGCGTTACAGAAATAAAAATATATATAAAATATAACATTTTTATTTATACATAGATAATGTCATTTATGTAATGTTATGTCATGTTTGTGTTTCCTTAGGCCAGAGGATGCTAGGTCACTGCAGAGTATCAGCAGTCGGACTTTGCGATTGCATTTTAGTCTCCACAGAGGAATGCACCAGCACATCAATGTCATGTTTGACTACTTTCACCTATCGATCATCTCTGTCACCATCCACGCCTCTCTGGTGGCACTGCATCAGCCCCTCATTAGGTCAGAAATGGGTTTGGGCCCTGTTTTCCTAAACCATTCATTTTATACTACTTTCCAAAATCTGACCAAGCAACACTGGTTGATGATAAATATTCTGATTTTCAGAAACTTTTACTTGTTTAATACACAGCAGTTTTACTACACACATACTTCAGGTCACAAGCATAGAAGTCGTCAGTTTCATAGATTCAAAAGATACTTCACAAAAGGTCACTTTGATATGTATTGAAGTCACTATTAACCAATGATGTTTTTGCAGACTATTCAATTTGTTTCCAGTGTTGTAGTCTAAGACATGAAAAATACCCCATTTGAGTCTCTTAAGTCTACATTATTTAAAATTTCCTAATTTACCATACATGATTCATTTAGTTTCTATATGAAATAAACTAAAGCCATTAAAGCAAACTAAGAATAATTTATTTGCACACTATTACTACAAACATTTAGTCAGTTACTTTCAGGTCCGTCACAGCAACCCACTGCAATTCCTCACCTGGCTGCCAGAGGTCCCATTCACCAGAATACAACGTTACCTAGGAACTGCCTAGGAAACCTAGGAAAAGTTTCTCATGAAACTGTCTCTGCAGACTATTTATAGACTTCTACAGCACTGACTCATTACAGATGTGTATTGCTCATCTGATAAGTTTAAGCTATGTTCCCAATTGTGCATATTGACCCAACACTATTCTACTGCCTTTTGTATTATCACTCTTTCAATGTGTTCCCAACATGGATACACTGGAAGTACACAAATTGCAGTCCACAGTACTGAAAAAGGGAAAATGTTGGAGGCTCACTCCCAACAACAAACAATGTCCAGTCTCATTGAAGACTTGATACAGGTTTGCCACAGTACTGTCCCTCAAACAAGCACCACTTCAGCCACTGTAGAACAAACACAGGCCTCTGCTTGTATGAGAATGCCAGCCAAATTGTGCATTGTGCTGCCTGAGAAATATGATGGCTAAACAGGAAAGTGCAAGGGATTTTTAATGCCATGTGCAATGCATTTTCTAGCATGTCCCACAAAATGCAGAGAATATTTTATTTGTTCTGATTGTCCTAGCTGGAAAGGCTCTTAACCTAGGGCATGGTAATGTTCCACAGTGAATCTGTGTTTCTATATTTATCAAATCAACATTTATATTACAGAATTCTTCTTTTTTTTAGAGAAGTCTTTGATCACCCATCAGGCCAGAGGACAACTGTTGTCACTATGGCAAGGACAGACTATGCATTCACATTCTGCTGTCTAGTGGCTAAAGGTGGGTGAAATGAACCTGCATTGAAAACAGCTTTTTGACATGGCCTCAAATGGCAAAGGTTGTAAGGATGATGCAGAACGGTTACCAAGTCAACCAATGAGTGAACATTTCCTCCATTATCTCTAGATTAAGTTTATGCTGCTGGTCTTCGTATACTGTAGTTCAAGAGAAATCGGTCATACAGCCTTTTTTTGACTAGGGCATTGCAAGGGAAACTTCAAGGCTTCATGGAACAACTGAAAATCCCTGTAATACTGTACCATGCACATTCCTAATAGCAATCAAACCCTGGACAGACTCCTGTTTAAATTGGGGGAAATTTCAGATTGCACAATCGGAGTATACATAGTTGTCTTCACATTGAATTAACTCCTCCTTTGGTACCCAAAGCACAAACTGTTTGGGTACCCATTGCCTATGCAGCACAAAGCTACCAGCTTATGAAGGAGGGGTGAATAAACACCTTGGCTTATGCTTAGCATTATCCTGTCTCAGCACTCATGTAGAGTCTGGGTATGGACAAGGAAATGCTGATCTCAGGAGACTTCTCACAAATATTTTCAACAAAACCAATGCCTCTACATTACCTGCTTACCATTCACAGGACTGTGCAACCAGGCACACCAGCACCACAAAATAAAATGTACTCTTTATCGCTTCCTAAATTCTGAGAGAAATAATGCAATTTAGAGGCGCTACAGATTGGGTACATCTATCCCTCCACCTCTGGCAACAGCCATGTTCAGTGAAGGAATTGCAGCGGTCTTTAGGCTTTGCAAATTTTTCCCTGTGTTACATTTGTGGGTTCCGGGAGAAGCAGTGCCCCTGACGTCACTTTTTAAGAGAAAATCAAAAGAACTTAAAATAGACGAAACTGCTAAAGGAGCATTTACATATTTGTAATTCACCAGCATATTTATTACCTACGGTTAAAGGCGAGTCTAACCAAAGAGTGTGAAATGAGTGTGTGCAGTGCAACACAGTAAGATTTTAGTAATGACATACCATTCACCTACAGACTTTCTATCTCTTTTTAGTGTTATTAGGCATAACCAGCTAATTGACTGCTTACAGCATATATATTGTTGTTCTTGTCCGTATATTTTATATCAGTATTTTTATGGTAGTGTCACAAACACACGAGTATGCTTGATTTGCAAAAAATAATGCCTCAGCATTCATTCATCTTGGCAAATGAAAATATTTTTTCAATATAGATTAATTTATCTAGTATTTCCTATTATAATATTACAATAAACCAAATATTGTTAGTAAGCCTATTTCTAAACATGTTAACTCATTCCAGGTTTAAAATAGTCTTGTTCTACAGTCAGATAATTTTTTTCAAATTTTAAATAAAATTCTTTTAATATTTAAATCTTAAAATTTTTAACAGCATTTAAAAACAGGTTTATTGTTCTATATGTAACTCTTGGTATTTGCCAAGAGATTTTTTGCAACAAACAATTCAAAATCCAACATGTTATAAAAACACTATATACATGCTCGGTTGTACGTTCTAGACTTGCAGTTAATACACTATATAAACTATATTTAGTAGTTTCCATCTCATGATAAATACCAATTTTTTGCTGCTTTTATGAATGCAACCGAATGCTCACACTCATCACCACATAGTTATCTGATCGCATTTCAAAAGTGTTCAAACAAATGTTATTTAATGAGCATTTTTAGGCATGTTTCACAGCTGGTGTGGATTTAAATACCAGAAGTTTGTGTGTTGCTTGTTTGTCTCATAAAAGCTTTCAGTGTGACTTGGCATTAATAGCAACAACTGAGCTGTCACAAATAAAATTGTTAAGTCTGTTGTATTTAGTTCATATTTGGATAACGTGGCCTATTTATGTTAAAGTCGGATAACACAAATAGGGCATCTGCTTGAAGGCAGAGAACTACCATTTTATTACCATTGGGTTAATGCTGACAACTTTAGTTTAAAGTGCAGCACTAGCGAGACGTCAGTTTTGCTTTAACACAATCATCTCCCTGGTTCTAGTTGCCAAGTCAGACCAAATGACTCCCTTGTAATTAGATTTTAGATTTTCTATTCAACAGGCCACAGACAGTGAAAAAGGGTGATCAAACCTCCTCCATTCTGAGCTTTGGTGCTTCCCAGGGCTGCATACCTATTCACTCTATACACCCATAACTGTATCCCCTCTTGTGGAGGTAATTCAGTCATCAAATTTTGATTTGCAGATACAGATTTTCACATACAACTGTGGTAAGCCTGATTTACAAAAGACAAGAAGTCGGCCTACAAGAAGGGAAGTGAAAATCCAGCAAGCTGATACTCAGTGTCTGAAAAACTATAGTGCTAATGACTAAAGCAGAGGAATCACATTCAATGTACATAAAGTGAACTCTGGTTAAGAGAGCAGATTAAAATTTTATCTAGTAGAGGAGCTCAAATTTGCTCACCTCTACATCTTAAGAAAGCTCATGAAGGCCACATTTTTGTCAGAATCTCACAAGCCATTTTAAAGCAGCATTACAGTCTGGCATGGCAAAGGCATAAGGCCTTGCAGCACATGAAAACCTTAGACCATCCTTGTTAGTGTGCTCACTGATATCAAAAGTATTGGAGTCTGAAGAGTGCGTAAAGGATCGTTAAAAATAACTCACCATAGCCATAAGGAAAATGTTACAGTCGTGCTACCTTACAATTAGACTAGCAAACAGCTACCCCACAAGCTGAGAGACTGCTGAACACTGATATATCGGTACCTTTCAGGATTTGAGCCTCTGGACTTGTGCCTTTTCACCCAAGAGGACTTCCCTGCATGGCTTTTAAAGTGTCTTTATTTTTTAAGTGGTAATGTAGCACTGAAATGGCTCACTACCTCACTTTGTGAGGTACCAAATTATATGAATTATAGCTGCAATGAAAGAATTCAAAGGGTTCAAGGAGTATTTATTGTGTGATAGACCTTTAGAATGTGTGTTAACACTCCATATTATCATGCAGTTTCCCCCGGCTTGGGAAAAGCACCTGGCTAAACCGCAATGTACCAGCACAGGGCAAAGACCTCCTGATCCCCATGCTGGAGAATGTGGTATTTGGCTGCACCTATGTCAAGCAACTGTCCCAAGATGTAAGCATTCTTATGCACACCCACAAATACAGCCAGTGTTTTATAAAAGAAATAGTGTTTTATTATCACTCTTGTAACCGATAATAAAACGCAAGTATTTTGGTGCATTATTAATTATTAATAACATTTTGAATTAGTTTTATCAGTAGGCCTGTCATGTTAATTATATTCTCGATATGTTGTACAGTATATGGATATGACCTTGGACATTTTGCTGCCCGTTGTGTTTCCGTGCACGTTTGTTAACATACGAACGAACATCATATCGTGTTCGGCGAGTAGAAATGAATGCAAATGTATTTTAAGCATTTTATTTGAGAGGCAGGTAAACCAGTAGACAGGGCACAGGTCAGGAGATCAGCGAATAGCGAAAGCAGGGTTAATCCAAAATACACAAACAAGAAAACGCAACTATAGCAATAACTTGGAGGAGTCAGATGGCAAAACACTGAACTTCACGCAGCTGTCAGAGCACTGGTGACACACCAAAAGTTTAGTCATTTGTGCTGCGTCTGTCCTCTCATCTGCTCTAGGGCTGTCAAATTAATATTCAAACTTTCAAACATTTGTTGAATTTAAGATAAAAATGCACATTCGAATGCAAAAACTGCATTTGAATTTAAGATGTGTAGCAAGCATATCTTTTGCTTTTAATTAAACATACTATTGAGAAAAAAAAGGACACACAAGATTAATAATGTTAATAACTAACAGTGTTTTTTGAAGAAGAACAATCTAGAAAGAATAGTTCTAGTGTTCTCAGTTGTATCCAGTCATAGTCAATACTGTTAGGGATTGACCCACTTAAGCTGTGTGAGCTGAACCTGAACAGTGAATGAACAGCAGTAATCTGAAGAGCCTTACTAGCGCGACATCTACACAACATAAATCTAATGTTACAACTAGAGATGTACCGATTATCGGTCGATAAAGACTATTTTTCCCACTGTCGGCCGATAGTTTAAAAACATCCTACGATCGTGGCCGATTATATCCTGTCAATCAAAAGAGGGTGAGAAAATACATCTATCTTGTGCCATGTGTAAACACGATGTCTCTTGTGTGGAATGATGACAAAACTGCAGTTCCTAATCTCTGTAAGCTCTGCACCGCTAAAATTTTATACCCGAAGTGAGCATTAACAACATTACTAACATTCAATAAGTTAAGCAATTTTATGTTAATCTTCAGAATTTAGTTCATGTGTCCGTGTTAATTTGAGTAATGCGTTTTTTGTTTATGAGACCAGTTAGTGTGAAACAACTTGTTGAAATGCAGAGAATAAAGTTTTTATTTGCATTTTTTTCAGAATTGGGGAATTAATTATTATTCATTTAAAAGAAGGCATAAAAGGCAGAACTATCGGTATTGGCCAATATCATTCTGAATAATCAGTATCGGCTGAGAAATTTTGTATCGTCGCATATCTAGTTACAATTTGCTTCTGCACAAAATGACACAAGTGAACTTGAACTTAAGTAAAGTGCTAGGTAGAATGGGAAATCACATTATGAATGTTATCTTTCTGTAACAATGCACTAAAACACATATAATGAATACCTAAAGCATAAAGAATTCATTATATTGTATTACAATGGTGTACTCACTGTAATGTTATTTGAGGAGATCAGGTTTTCACAACAAAGGGCAGTTTTCACTTTTTTATGCATTTTAAATTAGTATATATAATGTGTGTATATTTGGTTTAATTTAACTATTTTTTCACTAACTAAAATGCCGTTGACTAATATTGTTATTTTAGATGAGTAAAATTTACCAAAATTATATATGATAACTAAATATGGACTAGGTATAAAGGATATTTTCGTCCGAAGTCAAAAACAACAATAATCACAATAATATTGCTTATCAAAATTACATGATTGAAGACAAAGAATTAACATTTTATTACCATTTTATCATCATTGGACTGATGCAGGGAAGAAACATTTTTAAAATGCAACACTAGCTAGACTTTAGTTCTGCTTTAGCACTATCATCTCCCTGGTTCTAGTTGCCAAGCCAGACTAAATGACTCCCTTGCAAATAGATTTTCTATCCAACAGACAGTTGGAAATGGAATACACCCAGACAGTGAAAATGTGTGATATACTGTAACAGCCTCCATACTGAGCATTGGTGCATCCCAGGGCTGCATGTCTAGTTATACACCCATAACCGTGTCCTCTTGTGGAGGTAACTCAGTCGTCAAGTCTGATTTGCAGATACAGATTTTCACATTCAACTGTGGTAAACCTGATCACAAAAGTCAACGAGTCAGCCTACAAGAGGGGGAGTAAAAATCCAACAACTGATCCTCAGTGTCTGCAAAACATTTGTCACAATCTTACAAACCATTTCAGATCAACTATGGACTGCATCTTGACATCCAGCATTACAGTCTGGCATGGCTAATGATTACCTACTTACCGTAAGGCCTTGCAGTACATGATTTAAAACCTTGGAGACAATCCTTATTACTGTGCTCACTTGCATCAAAAGCATTGGAGTTATTTCTGTGACAATATTATGTCCAATAAAATCAGTTATCGTGATGGGTCTAGTTACGAGTCACTAGTCAGTAATTTTACTACTGTATCGAGCATTTAACAAAATAAATCGAAAACTGGGTTGTAGGTACGGAAAATGAATAATTGAAGGAGATGCAGTTATTACCATGAAATAATCACTATAAGTGTGCTAGCAAGTTCATAAGGCAAACCTTAGCCTTATGGCTTGGTAGAAGTAGGTATATATATTTAGTAAACTTAGTTTACTAAATAAATAGACCTTATAAGTGTTTCAGTGATATTTAGCATATAAAACTTCAAGCATTTCATGGCCCAAAAGCAGAACTTGGCACTATCTTTCAAATCACTTAGCTTTATGCATACTAGTCACTGCCCCCTAGAGGCAGTTTTGTTTCACCACTGTTCTCTGAGGGAAATGCTGAAATTTTTATGATCAAAATTCAGTGAATTACTGTGCTACACAAAATCATGTAATACACAGTTTACACTAAATGGCTATTTTGAATTTAGAAATATGTCTTGTAACAGTCATTTGTTTAAACATTTTAAAAGTGATGTTTACTTTGGTTGCCACAGGGCAAGACCTTCCTGGTGTCCGATCAATGTCTACAGCATGCCTACAACTTGCACCATAGCCTGTGTGCCAGCTTGCTGCTGGCCTACCAGGGCCTCTTTGAGTACTTCATGGTGCTTACCAAGAGTCTCCCTTCCTCTCACCGCATGGTGCTTGGTATGTTATTGCTGGGTAGTTTAATGAGAATTGAGTATCATCATTCGGCATACTGAAACACAACTGTGTATTGTTGATGTCAATGTTAGGTTTTTGTGTTGATCATCAAAAACAAAATAATCGAATAACAACTATTATATTTCTAAATTTATAATAATCTAGCTACAGTCTGTCCTTTAGGTTTTGTATATATTTTTTTTTGTATGTACGTTTTGTACGTATATTTATTTTCATGCCTCCTTCCATAAAACACAAATAAAACTTACAAGTTATATTAGTGCTGTTACTAATCATGAAGTAGGAACGATTTGCTGCATGCTGTTGTGGTTTCTTCCATTAAGAATTGAAGTATGATTCCTAACACTAAACCAATGCAGTCTACAACCAGTATAACTTTTGTAACCTTTAACATGTCTAATTAAATGCCTAATTAAATTCTATCTTTTGAATGCACACCACTTCATTCATACTGGTGTATTTTGGTTTGGTCTGTTCATAAGAGCTTCTTACCCTAGACCACTACCCTATACTAAACATACTTTAAAGACACTAAACATCCTCTCTATGCAGCCTTATGTGTCTTCTGACTGGTCCTTTGAAGTATATTAAAGATAGAACTCAGCTCTTCTAGTATAAGGGAGAGGAACCATTTTAAACATGCCTATATGTGCAATCCCACCACTAGCCAAGCCCAGCATGCAAGTCCTTTATGAGCGAGTTCTAAGAAGACCTTTTCCCAGGGGCCAAAGGCACATCCACATAGGTATGTCGGTTGACCGTCAACCTCAACACGCCTTTCATTTTTATGTTCGTTTTTGTTTGTATGGCCAGTTGATATTTCCCCTGTGTTGGCTGAGAGCTGTGGACTCTGTCCTATTGTTAGCGGTCATTGAGAACCAAGACTAACAACCACCCATTCACTTCTTTGCAGGAATGCTGCTCTTAATTATCTTGTGTGCTAGTTCTCTCTTGTAGCTCTCAATCTTTGGCTCATCAGAGAGACTAATTCCTCTCCTCATATAGTGCTGAGATTATCCATATTCATTTTGCTGTATTTGTTAACTTTTTATTTATTTATTTATTTGTTTGTTTATTAGAAAAAATGGATGTGGAAGCCCGTCTCCATGAACTTTGCGAACATGTCAAGGTATGTAAATAATAATAATAATATTAATTCAGTGATCAGCAATTTGCAGATAAAATCACAAGTGTCTAGTTCTAGCAAGTTGCATAGAAAGCAAACATAATTTACATGTTGTTCAAGTTTCGTAACAGTAGCTCATTGTTTACACTGTGGGGTTGACTGCAAGCTGATTTGTGTCTGGGTTTTTGGCCTTTTACATGGATAACATTAGAAAATAAGTAAAGGCATTATATCTATATTTAACGCACAGATAATGTGTGCATTTTGATATTTTCACCAACCACAGCGTCCTTATGCTTGAATGTCAGGCAAATATGAATTGAGACTTCATTTTGCTGTCCATTAAAAACAATCTAACTCAGATGACTAACTCAGTTTTGATGAGATGGAAGACAATTTAAAACTTATTAGTCATGAAAACTCCATCTTTCAGCTCAAGTCTACCTCTCAATGTTTTTAAAAAATGCAGCTTAAATGTTCGTGGATGGCTGTGCGAAGAAGGGAGTGGGCATGGCAGGGAACGGCAGGGGAGGAAGAGGGGGGCGTGCCTTCAGAACACTCACAATAAAGATGGTTAGTGACAAAAAGTTTGCAGATGAGGCAACGGACTTCAATCCTCCTGAATCCCCAGGGCTAAATGGAGACATAGTAGATAGTGGTGCAGGTCCTCTGTCCTATCTATTTGAACCATTAGCCCCTGTCGTGACTACGGAGGAAAACAAAACTGGAGGCAGCACAGATGGGAGAAGTATCAGAATGGTATTTAGGTAATAGGCTCAAGCATTTCATGAATAAAACTCTTATTATTGTTGAATAAACACTTGCAACCCGTTTCTCATCTACTACATCTGTAGGAAAAGACTATGTGCTGTCATGAATAATTAAGAGACAGCATCTTCTCATAGGATAAGAACACACAGATTGTGTTCACTGCCTGTGAGATTTTAAACCCAGAACACAAACATAGCGGAAATAAGCTCAAAATTAATCAGTTTTCTCCAACTATTCAAATTAACGGATGCTAAGATTGTCTTTTATGATGTGCAACACAAAAACTTCCTGTTAAAATGTCAGAAAATGTAGTTTAGTGTTTCATGACGTTTTAAGTACACATGCAGTGGTTAAATAGCAGAACACGCTTACTGGATGCACATGCTACTCATTGTTATGGTAATTCTGTACCTAAACCTTGCTATTAGAGGTCGACCGATTTATCAGTTTTGCTGATTAATTGGCTCCAATAACTGATTGCTAGAACTATCAGTCAAACTCTCAGGCAAAAATCCACACCAATAGTTTTTCCCGTTTTGCGTGGGCATCCGAGAAGTGTCCTCTGTCACAATACAGTACAAGAGTGGCCTCTAGAGGTGAAATGTAAAAATAACACTGATGTCTCATGGTGTTTGTTTTTGACACGCAAGACTACACTCTGCAGGGAGCGGGTTGTGATGCAAATTGAAAATTTCGATAACGAAAAGGAGTTATTAGGACCACCAACTCATTAGAATGTCACTCAACAACTGTAGAATGACGTCAAGTGACCTACAAAAAGAATGGTAAACGGCAGCTTGGGTGAAGTGCATGGTGAGGACGGTTCGACGGCTCCTAGGAGCCTCGTGCAAAGCAAGAAAAAAGCCTTTCATAAATGCCAAGCAAAGAAGAGCCATTCTGAGGTTTGCAAAAGTCTACAAGGCTTGGACTATACAGGACTGGAGTAAGGTCATCATCTCTGATGAGTTCAGTTTTCAGTTTTGCCCAACACCTTGTCATTTTATGGTTAGACATAGACCTGGAGAAGCCTACAAGCCACAGTGTCTTGCACCCACTGTGAAATTTGGTGGAGGATTATCTGGGATGCTTCAGCGAGGCTGGAATCGGGCAGATTTTTTCGTTGTGAAGGACGCATGAATCAAGCCATGTACAAGATTGTCCTGGAAGAAAACTTGCTTCCTTCTGCTCTTACTGTGTTCCCCAACTTTTGAGGATTGTTTTTTTTCCAGCAGGACTGTGATCCATGCCGCACAGCCAGGTCAGTCATAATGTGGATGGAGGACTACCAGATCAAGACCCTGTCCTGGCCAGCCCAATTTCCAGACCTGAACCCCATTGAAAACCTCAGGATCAAGAGGAAGATGTATGGTCACAAGCCGTCAAACAAAGCCGAGCTTGAATTTTTTTGCACCCGGGGTGGCATAAAGTCACCAAACATCAATATGAAAGACTAGTGGAGAGCATGCCAAGACGCATGAAAGCTGTGGTTGAAAATTAGGGTTATTCCACCAAATACTGATTTCTGAATCCTTCCTATGTTAAAAAATTTGTACATTAGTAAAACATTAGTTGTTTAAATATGAATATGAACTTATTTTCTTTGCATCATTCGAGGTCTGACAACACTGCATCTTTTTATTTTGACCATTTGTCATTTTCTGTGAATAAATGCTCAAAATGAGAATCATTACAATTGGAATTTTGGAAAAATGTTGTCAGTAGTTTATAGAATTTTTATTTTTTTTAACCAAAATACCTATACATAGTAAAACCAGAGAAACTGATCATTTTGCAGTGGTCTCTTAATGTTTTCCAGAGCTGTATGTATGTATATAAGACTACGGTAAATTCCGGACTACAAGCCGCTACTTTTTTCACAGACTTTGAACACTGCGGCTTAAACAATGACGCGGCTAATTT
>JAOUWY010000051.1:9098120-9111597 GCA_025728095.1 Prietella phreatophila | reverse complement strand
CGTAGTGTATGAATGGGTGTGTGAGTGTGTATGTGATTGTGCCCTGTGATGGACTGGCACCCTGTCCAGGGTGTACACCGCCTTGTGCCCCATCCTCCCTGGGATAGGCTCCAGGTTCCAGGTGACCCTGAAGAAGGAGTAAGCGGTAGAAGAGGGATGGATGAATAATTATTGTTGTTATATTTAACACAGGCAGGCATTGCGGCCTCACCTCCCTTCTCTGCATGCACAATCAGAGGTAAAATGGTACAATTACCATGTCAACTGACCGATTTGCTCCAAGCTGTTTCTGTAGGATTTTCTTGAAACCTTCTTGGTTTTATCTGACTGCTGAAGCCATGGTCCTCATAGAGCTTCCAAAGCATATACGGGATCTCACTGTCAAAAGATATCGATGAAGAGGTGTATAAAAGCATTTCTAAAACATTAGCCGTAACATGCAACACCATGAAGGCTATCATCAACAAGTGGAGAAAATGGAGCATCACAGTGACATCACCAAGAACAGGACGTCCCTCTAATATTTACAAAAAGACCAGACAAATTCTTACCGGGGAGGCTGCCACAAGACCTACAGCAAAATTAAAGGAGCTGAATAAATGACAAGTACTGATTATTCTGTGCATGTGACAATAATTGATCATGTTCATCATATGTCTGGGCTATAGGGTAGGGTGGCTAGACAGAAGCCCTTTCCCCCCAAAAAAACATCCAAGCCCAAAACATGTGACAAAATGCATTTTGGTCTGATGGGGCAAATTCCAAAAAGTATGTTTGGTGCAAAAAACACCACCCCCAAAGTGAAGCACGGTGATAGCAACATCATGCTTTAGGGCTGCTTTTCTTCAGCCAGAACTGATGCTTTTATCAAGGTGGAGGGCATCATGAATGAATGATCAAATTACAGTTGATTTTTACTACAAACCCTTCAGGTGTCTGCTAGTAAGCTGAAAACGAAAAGGAATGTCACATTGCAGCATGATAATGACCCAAAACATACAATCAAATCAGCAAGGGAACAGCTTAACCAAAAGAAGATAAATGTTTTTAAATGACACAGCCCGAGCCCAGACATAAATCCAACTAAAAGTCTTTGGGCTGTGCACAGGAAATGCCTTCTAGAATGTTTTTCAAGAAAGAGTGGGAAAATATTGCCAAGTCTAAATGTGCCACTTTGATACTCAGAAGACCCGAAATAAAATCAAAAGGTGCTTCAACAAAGTATTATTTTAGAGTGTGCACACTTATGCAGCTAGATTATTGTGGGGTTTCTGTTTTTCCTTTTTTTTTCCATAAAAATTTTCTGATTGTTTTTCACTTTATTTGTATATGTTGCAGTTTCAGAAGGTGGGAAAAGATCTGACATGATTTATCTTAGTGTCTTTTATTTCAGGTTTGTGTAGACTTATCCACTGGATCTGTGCAGTGTACAAAGAGTTAATTTACATAAAGTAAATTACTTACTCATCATGATTAATTAACTTCCAGATTTTTAGGTATGGGGCATTAAAGAAATAAAATTTCCATCACAACAATAGCTTTGTACAAAGTTAACAAAGAGCCTGCTGTATCTAAAGGTTATCCAGTAATAAGCACAAAAGTAATAGCATGCTTAATTCACATATTTACATCAAATAAAATCACATAGAAAACTTTATACTGACTTTGGTATCAAGGCCAAACACAATACAGAAACAGCTGCTTTTTGACTCCACAGTACACTAACTACAGCTTAAAATGCTAGGTTGGAGAAGGTTAAGGTACACTCTCTGAATTCCCATTGGCTCTTTGCCTATAGATGCATGGACAGAAGGTGCCAGCATTCTAAAAGGACACTTGTCTATTTTGTATTCTATTTTGAAGAGTTTCTGTCCCTCTGAAAATACAGCACTTTCTACACATCTCTGCAAAGACAAATTTCAGTCCTTGATGGAACTGCATACTGCAATATTGCTGTAATAAGGAGCCATGCAGTGGAATACTTAGTGTATACTCAGTAATGATTGGATGTAAGATGGTAGGGCTCAGGTGTGTGTCATCCTGGATTTGTCCACCCACCCAAACAACTACAGCTGTTTCATCAAATTCTGGTGAGAATGTAAGGAGCCTAATGGAGGAAGGGATGGGCGTAACAGCTTTCCGAGCTTGACATTCCTCAGGGAAACCTTCAAAAGGTCCTCAAAGGTGGAATACTGGTTGGTGTCCTGCAGTGCTAGGTCTGATGCTGTCATTGTGACACCACAGACCCTCACTGTCTGTAACTCAGTGGGATCTTCTATTAGGAAGGAAGAATTGAGGCTGTGTGTCCATCTCTTTGGCTAACTCAAGTCAGTACAGGTCAAGAGCTTCATGTAATGTCACATGAAACATCAGAATGAACCATGAATGATGTATAATCTCTGTAACTTTAAAGGGGTCATAACATGATTTTTAAATTTTTCCTTCTGTTTATATCTGTTCGTGCATGTCCAGCACGTTGAGAAGCTGCTTTTAAAGGCGCTCTATGAAATAAAGTTTATTATTTTTATGTATATAGTATCTCACAAAAGTGAGTACACCCCTCACATTTGTGCCCAATTTGGACATTTTCACTTAGGGGTGTACTCACTTTTGTTGCCAGTGGTTTAGACATTAATGGCTGTGTGTTGAGTTATTTTGAGGGGACAGCAAATTTACACAGTTACACAAGCTGTACACTCACTACTTTACATTGTAGCAAAGTGTCATTTCTTCAGTGTTGTCGCATTATAAAAGATATAATCAAATATTTACAAAAACGTGAGGGATGTACTCATTTTTGTGAGATACTGTATACTGTGCATACAGTTCCCACTGAAAGTATTGGAATGGCAAGACCAATTCTTTTGTTTTTGCTATTCACTGACGTGTTTGTTGCTCTCTATTCAGTATCCTCTTCAGGAGGTAAAATGCATGAAACCCAAAAGCAAAAGTTCTGCATGTTGGGTTAAAGTCTGGTGATTGATTTGACCAGTCTTAAACCTTCCACTTTTTAAAGTCCTTTGTTGTGCTGTCAGAGTTTTGGGTCATTATCAAGTTATTCACAATTAGATAAACTGTCAGAAAGAATGTTTCTGTAGATCTCTGAATCCTTTCTGCTACTACCACCATGCGTTAAATCATCAATAATGATTACTGAGCCTGTTCCATTATCACAAACAGCCATTATCAGCTTCAAAATGGCTTGAAACATAAGACCCAAGCCATGAGATTACTTCCACTGTTACCTCCACTGACCCATGAGCTTCTGTGTTTTGGATTATGAGCAGATCCTTTCTATTTCCACACTTTGGTAAAAGTTAAGTTTGGTTCCAGATCTTTTGTGGCTCATCTCAATTTTTCTTTGTGAATTCCAATCTGGCCTTCCACTCCTTACTGCTGACGACTGGTTTGCATTTTGTGGTATGGCCTCTATATTTCAGCTCTTGAAGTTTCTCTTGAATGGTGGCTTGTGAAACCTTGCCCCATGCACTGTGGAGATTGTTGGTAATGTCAGTAACTGTTGTTTTTGGGGTTTCCTTCCCAGCTCTTACAGTATTTATCAGCAGGCCAACTTGTTTGATGTCTGGTTGTTAGTACACCAGTGGTTTCTTTATTTCTCAAGGACAAGCCTAATTGTTGTATTGGCTATGTTCAATGCTTGTGCAATGATTGATTTTCCCTCTTTTCTCAGCTTCAGAATGGTTTGCATTTATCCTTTAGACAGCTGTCTAGTCTTCATTTTGGTTTATTGTTTTTAACAACACGTACGAATAAAATAAAATTCTTTACAGGTGACGCCCAGGCTCATACCAAGCGTAGACATTCAGCTCTATTAATTGTTTAAACAATCACTTTAACAGGGCACACCTGGGCAACAAGAAACACCGGTTAGTCATTTCTGATCACTTACAAAATGAGTGGGTTTTTGTTCTAATTTTAACATATCTATATCATATATCTATATCTATTTCAGAAAATTTAAGCTGAAATTCTCGTGTCATCTTACATTCATCTTTTATTTTTTAGCAAAAACAAAAGAATTGACCTTGCCGTTAAAACTTCAGTAAATTGCAGTGTAGCCTCTGATATGAAGAATCTGAAATAGTTGAAGTAATAGCTGATATGAAATTGAAATGGTTTCAATTTATTTTTGTCTTTTTTCCCTAAAGATAATGATGGTCCATGGCTTGGTCTACCCAACCTAAGGAGTGGCTCTGGGCCAACTAAACCAGATAAACCAGTTTTAAAAGAGCTCCGTGTTGGCAGAGTAGGTGCTCTCAGTGCTTACTCAGAACTCCATCAAGTTGCTTTAGTCACTAACTGTCACAAGGAGAATGAGCCTCCTATAAAATCCAAGGCCAAGTCCGTCAAACTGAGGAAGAACACTAAGACTGAGAACTCTAAAAAACTGATAAGACAGTCCTCAAAGGACTCTGTGATTTTAACAGGCTACAAGAACTTGAAGGTCCTTCATGATGAACTGGATGGCAAGCCCAAAGCAGACGTTCAGTGCAGTCAGAAAAAGAAACAAGAATATTTGTCTGGAGATCCCAGCAGAAGATTAAACTCAATGTCCAAATACTTGAATAATAATGACACAAGAACTTTCCCTATAGAACATCTTATGTATAACAGCCAGGCTAACACTAGCATTCAAAGTGACAGTTTTACAGATCTAAGTTCACAAGCACAGGCAGGTACTGGAACTGGAGCCACAGAGGGCAAAGCACCAGAGGGAGCCAATATTATGGTCATACCTGCTGGCCTGCAACATATTGAGTTCAAACATAGTGATAAGAACCCCTACCAGGGAGATAAGGTCACTGTCTTATTTTCAAGCCCAAGTGATCCAACACGGACAAGGGGAGAGATCCCAGAGATTACACAAAAAGATTGTTGTGAGTCCAAGCCTCAACATGGAGAGAATGATGGTAACAGGGAGATCATGGATACGGGGTCAGATTGCGCTACCACACTGAGAAGTTACTGTTTACCAAGTGCAGCATCAAGACTCTCAGATTCAGGCATTGAGAGTGAGCCTAGTTCTGCCACATTGCTAGTACCAAGTCCTCAAACTGTTTCCAATTTTGCTGATCTGAATCTAGACTGGGTCTCTCTGCATGTTAAGCAGACCACTACTAAGTGTCAGAGTGTTGCCTATAAGCCATCTCATCTCAGTATTACTTCAAAAGGGTCCAATGGACCAGAGGGGCCAAACCCTGAGAGTACTAGTGGTGTGTGTGGCGTACAGTCTTCTCTCACCTCCATAAACTCACTTCCATTAGATGATGAGATGGAGGCTGAGGTTCCATGCCGATTATCCAATGTCATTGTGCAGGAGCAGGCCTTGGTTTTCTCTGATAGATCTGATATCAGTATCCCTTTCCATGCCACCAGTCCAACTAGGTCCTTGGCTCACCAAGAAGCCTCCACCTGCCATGTTGATGATCCATTGTTTCACAAGGATGAAGCCTCTGTTCTTCTGTCACTCTGTAAAGCATTTGCTTCTCACAATATAGCTGATTCTGCCAAGCTTGGAACCTCTGTGGGGCAAGATATTGGGCTGGGGGTTGGCATTGATATGAATATTGCAGCACACTCTAGTACATCAGCCACCAGTAGTACAGACTTGGTAAAGAAAGGCTTAGTAGAGAATTATTTTGGTTCATACTCAAGCGCTGATGTTTCTGAGATAAGCCCAGAGGAAACACCGGAAATTATGCTGGGTATTCAGACGGGTGTCCATTCCACTGAAGAAGAAGAAGAAGTAGAATAAGATGAGCCAAACCCTGAGATGATAGAAAATGGCTACTATGAGGAGACAGATGAGCCAGTCTATGTCACTGGTCTGCCAGAATTGAAGGGAAGACGTGGAGAGGTGAATGGCTGTGGCATCTTAGAAGGTAGGAGCCCTTTTTATGTGCATAGGAATTCGAGTATGCCTTACCCCTGGATCTACCTGCAAACTCAACCCCCAAAACCACTGTGGACCAGTACAAGTCTGCACTGGTATGAGAGCTCCCCTCCTGCCCAGATGAAAGTGTAAGTTTTCTCATTTTTATATTGCATTGTGTTGGCTTTTCCTTTACATGTTAAATACATTCATGCTATTTAATAAAAAATGTGTTATGTGTTTTTAGATCATTTATGGTTATTTCCTTCATGGTGTCCAAATATGCATAAAGAATAAGTGGTTGATTTCTAGCACTATTGCTTTTATCCGCTTTTAATGCTTAAAAATCACAAGTATTTTGGTCATATCAATTCCTTCATTGTTCTGTGGGGAAATTGTGTGTTTTGTAGATTTGCCCAGGCAAGAGAGGAGCTGAAGAAGCTTAAACTGCCAGGATTCCTGTACAGTGAAGTATCTCAGTTGGCTTCAACTGTGCCATATTTTAGCCTGGAGGAGGATGAGAGCTGTGATGAGGGTGTTCACCTCATTGTGTGTGTCCATGGCCTGGATGGTGAGGCCAGACTCATAAATGCATGCTTGAGTGCTACAAGCAGGGGCAGACTTAGTGTGGTAGGGGTGCCTGAATTTGAACTATTGTTGTGGCCCTATACCTACACCATGATGTGAATCTACAATTGGTCCAGCCAGAAAAATCAAGACAACACAAAACAGTAGCTACTACAGCAAAATCAAGTTCTTGATTTTGTAATTCATGTATTTTTTAAAATCAAGCTCTTTATGTAAAATTATAAAGATACTTCAGAACAATTATGAATTTTTAGTCTTTTATTATAGAAGACAATTATGAAAAAAAATAACTGAATAACTATATTACACTGAAAGTGAAAGATTTAAGTGAGACAGTACGTGTCAAGTGAGACAACCAAAGTGAGATTTTAATTATTGTTTAATAAGGCTGTTGATTGATTGCTTAACAAATGTAACCAATTAATCACACAATTTGTTGTGATTAATCATATTTTTTTCTTCTTAAGACAAGCTTTTTAATAATGGATATTTAAATGTAAAAGCACATAAATATTGCAGAATCAACACAAAGAAGTATGTTTATTTTGATTACTATTGTTTAATAGCATCTTTTTTTTCTTTTCTTTTTTTAAAGCTTGTAACACAGATTCTCTCCTGTGAACTTATATGCACTGATATGAATTAAAATTAACAAGAAAAAATGTGTTCCAAAGTCAAATGTTTTTAACTATCCTGGTATTAGTTACTTTCCCATGTACCGGTTTCATTATTCACCCACAAGTAACACAATCCTGTAATATAGATTGGCAAGGCCTCATTTAGGTAGTTTCGGTGTGGTGTTTTGCTCTGAGGTGATATGTCAAAGACGGCTTACTTCTTTGGTAATTAAATTCGGCTTTGCAAACTGTGCCGATTACTTTTGTTTTCTCCAATGATCCATGGGCAGCTTTTAAAAGTGAAAATTTCCGTAAGGCATGACATTAAGCATTGTCATGTGGTTGTCCTTTAGACAAGTAAATTTGTCATTCACTTGTCTAAATAAAGAGTTTATTTGAAAAAAGGGCATTAATTTTGGCATAAATATAATTATTTAGAAGCAATATTCTCTCATTAGTGTTCTATCAGCTCATAACACCTTATTTGAGCCATTCCAGATTAAACAGAACCGCACCAAACAGTGATGATGTAGCTGGCAACAGCACTGTTTTGGTCCTGGAAAGAAGCAAATGCATTAACTTAATTTTTCAAATCATTTTTGCCCTCATGTTGTGCTGGTGGTGTTTGCTTTTGTCATGGGACAGAAGTGTATCATGCCTGAAGGCACTTGTCCCCTTGACTAATGAACATGAGCTGAAATAGAGCAAATACTTCACTTACTTAAAATTACAATATAAAAATATTAGCTACTTTTTCTAGTTGTATAACAAGTTGCTTTAAATTCACAAAAGAGTTGCTCAAGCAACATGTCAAAAGTTACTGTTTCTATGTTGTCTAAAATTACGTAAGACAACTTAATAGTACATATACAATAAACGAGATTCTCTATTGCAGAAAAGTAAACTTACACTGGGTGATGATGTATATGGGGAGAATATGCAAGCTCTGCACACACAGGGCGGAGGCGGGAATTGAGCCCCCAGCCCTGGAGGTGCGAGGCAAGCGTGTTGATCATTGTGCCAACCATGGTTTTCGTTTTATATATATATCTAAAAGTTTTTTTGTTGTTTGTTTTTTTTTTTTTCCTCCACTCAAACAACAGGTAACAGTGCAGATTTAAGATTGGTGAAGACCTACTTAGAGCTGGGCTTGCCTGGAGCTCGTATAGACTTCTTAATGTCAGAGCGCAACCAGGTAACTAACCATTCATCACCAATTTTAATTGTTGTTGTTTTTTTTTACTGTGCAAAAAATTTTAATCTTCTAAGTATGCAAAGTATAATGTCTTGTTCTTGTTTTTACCATCTCAGAATGACACTTTTGCTGACTTTGATTCAATGACTGATCGACTTTTGGATGAAATTGTACAATATATACAAATCTACAATCTCACAGTTGCTAAAATAAGGTAAAAAAATTTCAGGTGAAACGTCAAAATTCATGTACAGTACATAAGGGTTTTTTTTTCTGTATTAGTATCAGTTATAAATATGTGCTACTGTTCAGTGTTACATGTAGTGTTAGTGCATTTAAATATTTTTTGCCCCTAGTTTGTAGTAACAGCCATAACTTGACATTTGTTGTTCACGATATATGATCCATTTTTCTAGATGTGTTGATAGGGCCATTTTATGTTGAGTCTACTGAACTGTCTAATAAAACATTCCTACATGTTTATATTAATTCCTATATTATTCATGGATATTCATGCTGTGTAAATGTGTGTTTCGAAACCAGATTAACTATGATTAACTGTCATATTAACTATGATTTTCCAGCTTTGTGGGTCATTCCCTGGGAAATCTGATAGTGCGCTCCGTGTTAACAAGGCCCAGGTTTAAGAGCTATCTTAACAGACTTCATACCTTCCTTTCACTGTCTGGACCACATCTTGGCACCCTCTACAACAGCTCAGCCCTCGTCAATACTGGTACAACTAAATCTAACCATCAGTCCATCAGTGCACTGAACGCAGCAGAAAACAGAAAAAGACATTTTATCAATTAAGTTTATAATAGAATATTATGAAATGATAATTAACCTTTACAGGCTAACACTTGTGCTTAATTTGATGAATGAAAATTTCTTTCACTTTTAGGACTGTGGTTCATGCAAAAATGGAAGAAATCTGGCTCACTATTACAGCTGACTTGCCGTGATCACTCAGACCCTCGGCAGACATTTCTCTACAAGCTAAGCAAGAAAGCAGGTTAGTATTACTCCTTGGTCCTTGAGGCATGCAGAGTTTATGCTGGTGGGCTTTTGTTGTTGTTGTTGTTGTTTTTTAACTTACTGGACGTTTTGTACTCTCTGTGGTACAGGTCTTCAGTTTTTTAGAAATGTGGTGCTGGTAGGCTCACTACAGGACCGTTATGTGCCCTATCACTCTGCTCGCATTGAGATGTGCAAAACAGCCTTAAAAGACAAGCAGATGGGTGAGGCCAGCATTTCTTCACTTGTCCTTTAGTAATTTGTTTTATTAGTGTCTAATATTAAAAGTTGTTTTACAGTGGTGCTTGAAAATTCGTGAAACCTTTGGAATTTTCTATATTTCTTCATAAATATGACCTAAAACATCAGATTTTCACAGGAGTAGTAAAAGTAGATAAAGAAACCCCAATTTAACAAATGAGACAAAAATATATATATATACCTGGTCATTTATTTATTGAGGAACATGTTCCAATATAACAAAACTGTAAGTGGCAAAATATGTGAACCATTGCTTTCAGTATCTGCTTTGACTTCCCCTTGTGCAGAATAATTGAAACTAAACATTGGCTTGGAGGAATTCCTCAAATTCCTCAGTACAGTACAGCTTCAACTCTGAGATGTTGGTGGGTTTCCTCACATGAATGCTTGCTTCTGGTCTTTCCACAGCATTTCTTCTGGATTAAGGACAGGACTTTGACCAATCCAAAACATTAACTTTATTCTTCTTTAACAATGTTTTGGTAGAATGGCTCGTGTGCTTAGTGTCATTGTCTTGCTGCATGACCCACTTTCTCTTGAGATTCAGATTATGGACAGATGATTTTATAATTTGCTGGTATAATTTAGAAGTCATTGGTACAGCAATGATGGAAAGTCATCCTGGCCTAGATGCAGCAAAACAGGCCCAAACCATGATACTACGACCATTTTTCACAGATCATATAAGGTTCTTATGCTGGAATGCAGTGTTTTTCTTTCTCCAAACATAACCGTTTAAACCAAAAATTATATTTTGGTCTCATTTATCCACAAAACATTTTAACAATAGCCTTCTGGCTTGTCCACAAGATCTTTAGCAAACTGCAGAGGGGCAGCACTTTTTTTTGGAGAGCAGTGGCTTTCTCCTTGCAATGCTGCCTTGCAGACCATAGTTGTTCATGGTTCTCCTGATGTTGGACTCATGAACATTAACATTAGCCAATGTGAGAGAGGCCTTCAGTTGCAAATAAGTTACTCTGATCCCTTTGTGATCTTGTGGACTATCGTATATGTCCTGCTCTTGGAGTGATCTTTGTAGGTTGACCACTCCTGGGGTCTTAAATGGTCTTGAAGTGATCTTTGTAGGTTGACCACTCCTGGGGGGGTGGTAATAATAGTATTAAATTTCCTCACTGTCTGACTGTGGAGTCCAAACTCTTTGGAGATGGTTTTGTAACCTTTTCCAGCCCGATGAGCATCAACAACTCTCTTTCTGAGGTCCTCAGAAATCTTTGTTTATGCTATGATATACTGTACACATACATTATTTATTTATAAATAAAATAGGGCCTCACTCACATCTGTCCAATTGATTGAAAACACCTGGCTGTTACCTTAACATAGAATTGTTAATACTAGAGCTTCACATACATATCTATGAGTGGCAAAAATAATATTGGACCAATAAATAAATTTAATTCTCCTCCATAAATAAAATTTCCTCAATAAAATATCAATAAATAAATGACAAAATATAATATTTTTGTCTCATTTGTATAATTGGGTTCTCTTTATCTTCTTTTAGCACTTGTGTGAAAATCTGATGACATTTTGTCATATTTATTCAGATATATAGAACTCTATACGGTTCACAAACTTTCAAGCACCACTGTACATTAATGAATCTTAATCCCCAGGGCCAGTGTATGCTGAGATGATTGAGAACTTGCTAGTACCTGTGCTTCAGAACAAAGACTGTAACCTGGTCCGATACAATGTCGTGCATGCGCTGCCCAACACAGCCAACTCTTTAATAGGCCGGGCAGCCCACATTGCTGTTCTGGATTCTGAAATATTCCTGGAGAAGTTCTTCCTGGTAGCTGGACTAAAGTTCTTTCAGTAGCTGGTTAGAACAGGAGAAGATGGCACAAATACCTCCCAATGTTGAAATAGACATTCTCAATGACCGGTCAACTCTCAATGGACTATAATTTGTTCTTAATATTTTGTTTTTATCCAGCTAGTATTCATGATTTGAATCTTTGTAGTGCCATTTAAAAAATATTTTTTAATATTCTGTTAATCATGAAATTAGTCAATTGTACATGTACTACAGTGTTATGTTATTTTTATGTCTAATGGGGAAAAAAGTTTTGAATTTGTTTAGTTGGTACTGAACTGGAAATTTAGCTGCTTAAAGAATTCAACATATTTGGTATAGCTTACTGAAGGGTCACTTTTGTTGCCAGTGTTCATGTTCAACAGAACTTAAACATATCAGGCATATCTGCTACCCAAACTGTTAGATATTTTCTAACTCATTAGTCATTTAAGCACATACATTTTGTCGAACCACCCTTATACTTTGGTTTGCTTTTATATGATGTCTTGTTCAGCCTTTGCAATGTCATGCACAACCTGGTGTTGGATAAAAGAATGTAGCATGTTAACATTTTACATGCGCTGTCCATTTTAAAAGTTATTTTAATTTGTTTCAGTTCAAGAAATTCAAGTTCAGTATTTTTTTGTTTATTTGTTTTCAAGTTAAATTTGTTACTGGGTGCTAATTTATGCGTATAAGCAAGGAATGTAAATTAAATGTCAATTTTATTACTCACCAAAATGTTTTTTTTTTCTATAATGGACCTAAACATCATTAAATAAATCAAATTAAAGCTTTTCTATCTTTTCCTTTGTGACCATTAATAATCATTGGAAGGTGCCTCGAATAAAAATGCTGCCTTCCTTTGTTCTTCAGAAATATTTTAATAATAATGCATTTTTTCTGTCCATCACAATGCAAAAGCATTAAGTTACATGAATTTCACTGTATAACCAGATAACTGACCTTTTGTCAGGTTCAATGTTTATATACTCGGCAAAAAAAAAAACATTTTTTCCAGGAGTCTGTATTTAAGAGATAATTTTGTAATATTGAAATAAGCTTTGCAAATCTTTTATTAGAAAGTGTTTAAACAAAGTTTTTCATGCTTGTTCAATGAACCATAAACAATTAATGCACATGCACCTGTGGAACAGTCCTTAAAACACGAACAATTTACAGGTAGTAGGCATTTATGGTCACAGTTACAATAACTTAGGACACTAAAGAGACCTTTCTACTGACTCTGAAAAACACCAGAAGAAAAATGCCTTGGGTGCATGCTCACCTGCGTCAACATGCCATAGGCCTGCTGCAGATGTGGCCAGAGGGATAAACTGAAATGTAAGATGCCTAAGACAGTGCTACAGGGAGAGAGGAAATACAGTTGATTGTCCTTGCAATGGGAATTTACATATAACCATGTGTGTATCCCCCAGATGTGATCGAGAACTTGCAAACACCTTGGTGGAAGGGTTGGGTAACATCTCACAGCAAGAACTCACAAATTTTGTGCAGTCCATGAGGCTGAGATGCACTGTAGTGTTTAAAGCCACACCAGATACTGCCTGTTACTTTTGATACTGACCCTCCCACCGTCTTTATTCAGAGACTCATTATTCCATTTTTGTTCGTCAAATGTCTGCGAAACTTGTTCAGTTTGTCTCAGTTGTTCACTGTTTTATTTTAATACAAATATTTATACATGTTAAGAAATTTGCAGGAAATAAAAGCAGTTGAATGTGAAAGGAAGTTTCAATTTTTGCTGAGTAGCTATTATAAATATATAAACCAAAGCAGAATTTCTGGTCTTCTGTCTGTAAGTTGAAACTCAAGCTCAAGCATAGGAGTAAGTAGTAGAAGTAAGTGAAAGACTGATCTCCAGTTGGAAGTGTTTGGTTGCAGCTATTGCTGCTAAAGGTGGCACAAACAGATTTTAAGTTTAAGTGGGCGGTCTTTTTTTCTTTTACATTGGAGAGAGGTGTTGGAAAATTGTTTTCGCTTCACTAAAAAAAATAAAAGTGAAATCTGTATTGTGTGTTTGCTCAGGTTGACTGTTGTGTTGCATGAGATTCAGTTTGTTT
>JAOUWY010000051.1:8966217-8987230 GCA_025728095.1 Prietella phreatophila | reverse complement strand
AAAAATAGCATCAGTTGTACTTCGCCCTGGCATAAATCCAAACTGTTGTGCTGATATGGCAACTTTTCCTCTCAATCGTTTTTTCACTGACCCTTTCCCATATCTTCAAAGTGTGCGAAGTCCACGTGATACCACGGTAGTTTCCACAGTCCTGAATGTCCCCTTTATTTTTGAAGATGGGTATCAGTGTGCTTTCTCGCCACTCCTCTGGCATCTGTTCCGTTTCCATGATTGCCTCGAATACCTTTTGTCAACATTGACGTTCCACTTCCAAGTGCTTTCCACGCCTCCACTGGTCCTACCGCCTTTCCTCTTTTCATCTTTTTCATCACTACAATCACTTCCTCCATCTGCGTTTCTTCTCTCGGTTCTATAACTCTTTCACTCCTCATTTTCTATATTCATCAACTGCTCAAAATAGGACCTCCATCTTTCCTTTATCCTCATCTTCATCCGACAATACTTGCCCTTGACTATCCTTCACAAGCTTTGCTTGGTAAATATCTTGATTCCCCGCTCTTCTGTTTTGCTATTCTTATCGCTTTCCGCTTGCCTTCTTCCCCTTCTTCCAGGCTGGCATACAGGTCGTTAAATGCCATGCTCCTTGCTTTTGCTACCATTCTCTTTGCTTCTTTGTTTGCGTGCTTGTAATTTTCAGTAGTCTTTTCACACCTGTTCAGATCCCTCTCCTACCTCTTTTCTCTTTTCCGCTTCACCGCTTCTTGTACTTCTGCATTGCACCATCTCTTTCTTTCCAGCTTTCCCAGATGTTTCACCTAGTAGTTCTTTTCCTGCTGACCTAATTGTTGTGCTCGGTGCATCCCATCCCGTGTTTTCCGAATCATAACCTGCCTCTGCCTTCCCTTGGTTATCATTCCTGCTTTACACAACAGTAATTTGTGCTGTTTTGCCACTGCTTCATTTGGCAGTATTTTGCAGTCCTGTATTTGCTGCAGCTCTTTTCTTCTACAGAGAATGTAGTCTACTTGTGAGTGGCACCCTCCGCAGTGTACATTATCCTTCTCGTTAATCTTTTCCTGAAGTAGGTGTTTACTGTCGCCAAGTGGTTGGCAGCTGCAAACTCTACAACTTCATCTCCTGCTTCATTTCTCACCCCGACTCCGCACCTACCCATTACTTCCGCTGCATCACTGTTTCCTGATCCCACATGACAATTAAGATCCGCTCCAAGCCATACTTCTGTTTCAGGTATCTTTGCCATCACGCTTCCAAGCAGTCCCAAAAAGTCATCTTTTTCCTTCTGATCACACCCTGCTTGTGGTTGATATGCGCAGATGACATTGATTACGACTTTATCCACCTTCATCCAGATCACTCTGTCCGACTCACGGTTCACCTACAGTACTCCCTCTTTCATCGCTGGACTCAGCACTATTCCCACACCATTCGTTCTGTTGTCTTCTCCCACGTAGTACAGCTTAAAACCATTTCCAATTTATTTCGCTTTCTGCCCTTTCCATTTCACTTCCTGCACACACACAACGTCTATCTTCCCTTCCCCTGCCTGTCATTGAACCCACATTCAGGGACCCTATCAAGATGGTCCTCTTCATCTCCTTCTCCCTCCTCTTCTCTCCTGGTTGATCTAGCTTCTTTAGCCGTATTCGCTCCTGATACAGTAGCCGTAACCCACTTTTCAACTGCTAACAGCTGCGGGCAATACAATAACACACGTGACCTGATGACCCATGACAAGACGGGGCGGCGACATGACGTCAACACGAGACACATAGTTATACATGTGTTGGAACGTCAACACTAAAGAAGCAGGCGCATGCGCACCAGTGCTTAAAGCACGCTGCTTCACAGGGGAATCGTTACCTCCACTGTGACCTGTTGGGTCATTTCATTGGTCCGATGTGACGAGTTTAAATGTTTTGGTTAGCCCGTAAAAATCCATAAATTAGCCGCATCGTTGTTTAAGCCGCAGTGTTCAAAGTCTGTGAAAAAAGTAGCGGCTTATAGTCCGGAAATTACGGTACATTAAATATTAGAGATATTTTCTCGTTGTATTTATATTTTATGAATTTGTCTCCTTTTTTATATTAAATTAATTATTTATAACTAAGCACATTTTCTGTCTTAACATTTTATTTATTTGTTTGTTTGTTTGTTTAGAAGTTACTGTTGCCATTGTCTGATAATGTGTGTTTTTGGATTAAATCAAAACATGAAAACTGGAGTTTACTTTTCTGGTAATATCTGGCAACCGTGAGCTTAAATGAAGAGAATGAGCTGTATATTAGAGTTGCTGAAGAGAGTGACGAGAGAGCTGTAGTGTACTGTGTGTTTACAGAATGAACAGTTGCTACTCTTTAATTATTTAAAAAAGAAGTTTGAATTACACATCACCTTTTGCCTTAGCATTATTATTAATCTACTGGTGCCCGATGCCGCTGTGGCTACACAAGCAGGTCACAGTCGCAGGTTCAGGTCATTTTGCGGGATCAATAAAAGATAGCGGTTTGTGAGATCGGTGAGTTTAGAGAAGCAGATGATGTACAGTGTTACTCTTGTGGTGATCATGGCTTCTCTGCAGTATTTGCACACTTGTCCGGTTGACTGAGGTGACGAAAAGTAGTGTGAAAGTAACTGTTGCGCAGTGTAGTTTGTGGGGATGTCACGAGAACCGATACGTCGGTACCAAGTTGGTACCAACATTCTTGAAACGTGACTACTTGTTTTTCTGCAGTTCCATTGGAAACGATTGTAACGAAAGTACCGTGGTTGCGATTCTTCCGTCCCTGATAGGGGCAGCAAACACGCAAAAGTTTTTGTCGGTCCACAAGTGGTGAAGATGAGGAGGAACGTCTACAAGCACACGGGAAAAACTACAGAAATTTAGCTTGGCTTAATAAGTTTAGCTCCACGCGACTGGTTGAGAGGAAAGCTAGTATCAGGTTCCGGTGTGCAGCCGATGCTATCGTTCATTTCAAACAAACCGAAGAAACACCTGGAATTTGGTGAAACACAAAGACGGTCCTTATTTTTGTTTGATGCAGCTGGCATTGTGGCAATGAAACCAGCTAACGTTGCGCTCCATGTAATGTTAGTGATGGCCAGTTATTTGTTAACGACGCTTACGCATTGCAGTGTTATAAACTACCTCCTAATAGACACCATGCATCGCCCTTCAGCCCGTGTCCTGTCAGCTAAATGTAGCCTAATGTCACTAATAATTATTCACATGTTCATGCTTTTAATAAATCGATTTGGCCTGACACCATATCAGTGAATTTAAACTAATGCTTGTATTCAGAGTGTAAGGTGTGCGTGTTTAAGAGTGCACCTCTGGAGTCTCATTGTCGGACAGTGTTCGATAACTAAAATACCCTCTCCCCCTCTCTTTGCTAGTATCAGCCAGAGGAGGATGTCCTCCAGGAGAGTTTTTAAATTTTATTTTTATACCACATCGTGATATCGACTTTCGTATCGAGTACTTTTGGTGGTATCGGTACCGACTACTAGATTTTTGGTATCGTGACATCCCTAGTAGCTAAATGCATTTTGGACTTCCTGTAGTTTTTATTTCGATTGTCTCGTACAACTATGAACAGGTCACACACTAAATATTTTTTCACAGTCGCACAAAGTACTTTTCAGTCACAAATGTGAGTGAATGATAATGGGTCATTATTGATCATATGCACAGTGAAATGCTTTTCTTCGCTTCGCCCAGCACATTGTCAGAGCGTGGGGTCGACCATGATGCAGCACCCCTGGAGCAGAGAGGGTTATGGGCCTTGCTCAGCTGAGACTTGAACCTCTGACCTTCCGATCAGTAACCGGAACCTTAACCGCCAAGCCACCACTGCCCAATGGTCACATTGGGTAGGTCGCTAGTAGTTCTGAAGTGTGTCTTTGAGTGCAACAAGGGGTGTACACAATTATACATCCAGGTTACTGTACATTTTTCACTGTCTCCTAAAATGGTTCTTCTTGTTTTTCATGTTGATTAGTAGGTTAAAATTTCAAAATAAAGGTAGAAAAGGTTCTGGCATTTATGGGATTTATCTTGGTTTAATTTCTTTTTATACAAAAAGCTGCCACTTTAACAGGGATGTGTAAACTTTTCATATCCACTGTAGCTGAGCAAAAGTTACAAAAAACGCTGCACAGCAACATGACTGTATGAGGAAAAGCTTTTATCAACTGAACTGAGTGACCAACAATCTAATTAGCAAATATCCTAATATTCATTGTCTAAACATAATAATTTTGTCTAAGTTTTTGTTTGGTTTTGGCTAGTTTAAGTTTTGAGGTGATGTTAGGTTGCACGTTGGACATCCATGCTATTGATGAAATGTGGTCGGTTCTGATTCATTGGCTTTTAATACCATGTCTGAACTGGGCTGCCATTGTTACTTGGAAGAAAAGGTTTAAATTGAACCACCAGTATGAACTGTCACAAAGAAGTTGCTGGATACACCTTCCTGCAGAGTTCAGTTCCAATTTGCTTTTAGTTAATCAAGGTCTCAAACTGCAGCAGATTTGAGGTGGAGTAAAACTGTTGGAAGGACAGAAGGACTGTTTAATTTTTTTCTATTTTCATACACTGACTGATTCGTATGCTGGGTCCATGAGTTGGACCAAAAGTCACATTTGATTTATATTTATATTAGTCATCTGTTGTTGAAAACAGTCACATGTGACTGCTTGGCATTGACTAATGCATGCTGGGTTCAGAGGGGTCACTGGTTGTAATTGGGCACTGGAACAATAAGGAACACTCTCTTCAGAATCTGCACCAATCATGTGTAAAACCAGCTACCTAAATCTGATCCAGATTTTTTTTATTTTATGTGAACATTCACATCTATGGAATCCCCAAAATGACTGACGTTCTCAATCAACTTATCTAATTTAACTATGTCCAAATACAAATATCGATTACAGAGGGAGTTTAAAAATTCAAAACCCAATTAAAAAAAAATCAATAAAATACATGAAAAATAACTTTTTATTTTACTCTTTGAACATTTTACTTTATCTGCATTTCACTTTTACTATTTTATCCATTTCAGCATGTTCAGTCATTCCCCGCTGGCTGATAGATGAATGTGCTTTTTGCATCTTGGATTAGTGGTGGTGTTACATCAGGGTAGAGACTTTAAATAAGAAGAGATGTGGATTGCGTCTTGGTGGTTTTCGTTTTCAGAACAGGATAACCTTCTATTGTTACATTGAGTCATAATGGGGAAAAATTCGTATTGTTTCTAATTTTGTCAAACTGGGCTATTACAAGATCATAACCTGTATAAAATACCATTTCCATTCCTAGCATCTATAATTTTTACTTTTCTTTTTGGATCCACAGATTATAAGCCTCCAAGTGTGTCAAATTGGTCATTTGATGAAAATTGTCTTTTCTGCTGCTTAAGACGAGAGAAAGTGAAGGTAGTTTCTTTTTTGTTTCTTTGTTTCTTCCTTTCATTATTAAGCTGTTCAGTTATTTTGAGAATCTTTTCTCATTACAAACTGAATAGTTACAGCCATTGAATTTTTTTTATTTTTTGGGGTTTTGAGAGACCTAAAGCTGTGGTTTATAACAAGGTGAGACGTAATGATGAGAGGAAATGATGGAATGCTTATCTGTTGAAGTTTATGGTAAATGTTTTGTGTACTTTTTAACCAACAGGAACATGTAATTGCGCTCAATAACAAAATTGTGGAAAGTGGAGGCAAACCTTTACTTGGCAAGGATCATTGTAATGTCAGCAGACTTGAGTGGCAAGTAGAAGAATTCCTCAATGCAGTCTTGCACAGGAAAGGTATGTACATCTTAGTTTCCAGTCAGATGTTCTACATACAGGCATTTAAACGTAGTGCATCACAGGAAGCCATTTAAATGTAAGTTTGTTTGTGTTTTGAGCAAAAACCTTGTGTTGGGAGAAAATGCTCCTTGTGCTAGTTAAATTTTTTCCCCCGTTGTTTAAAATATACTCAACATCCACTTTAATAGGAACACCTATACATCTGTTCATATAAGCAGTTGTCCAATAAGCCAATCATACAGATACAGCTTAAGAGCTTCAGTTAATGTTCACTTCAGACTGTGGGCAAAGTGATGGTATGACTTTAATTGTAGAATTTTTGTTCGTGCCAGATGGGCTGGGTTTTGGAAAATTGCTGATCTTGGATTTTCAAACGTTCTCTTGAGTTTACATTGGGCAGTGAGAAAAACAAGAAACATGGTGTGAGCAACAGTTTAGTAAATGGAAATGCCTTGTCAAGCGAGGTCAAAGGAAAATGTGAAAGGAAGGATTATAGTAACTCGTATAATCGATCTTTATAACCGTGGTGAGCAGAAAAGCATCTCAGCATGCACAAAACATCGAACCTTGAAGTGGATAGGCTACAACAACAGAAGACCACATCAGGTTTCACTCCTGTCTGCCAAGAACAGGAATGTGCAGTGATCATTGGTGCAGACTCATAGAAACTGGACAGTTGAACATTACAAAAAAACTCAGCTGGTCTTTTTCCAGTTTTCAAGTGTCTACTTTCTGTGAGTCTGTGCCCATGATGGCCTCAGATTCTTGTTATTGCCTGACTGGAGTGGAAACTGATGTGGTCTTCTGCTGTTGTAGCCCATCTACCTCGAGGTTTGATGTTTTGTGCATATTGAGATGCTTTTCTGCTCACTATGGTAAAAAGTGATTTATATGAGCTGCTTCCTGGCAGCTCAAACCAGTCTGGCCATTTTCCTCTGACGTTTTATCAACAAGGGGTTGCTACCCCCAGAACTGACACTCAGTGATTTTTTTTTTTGCACCTTTCTATTTAAAAACTCTAGATACTGTTGTGTGGAAATCCCATGAGATGAGTAGTTTCTGAAATACCCATGAATATGATTTTATGACTATTTATTGTGCTGCTGCAACACGACTCGATAAGTGCATAAATGAGCATAGGCAAAGGTGTTCCTATTAAAATGGATGGGGAGTTTAGATATTTTCATTAGATGGGGAGAATCACGAGTATAGCAAAATCTTCTTTTGTATTCCATAGAATACACACCAAGGATTCCAGATCCTCACATCCCTGTGGTGGCTTGTGATACCATGCAACAAATGATCAATTGCTTAATGGTGCATTATACCTCAAGTAACTCTCAGGACTCGCCTCAGCACAATGGCATGGACCAAAGCCTGCTGAAAACTCACTCTAGCACATCACCAATTGCTGTTGCTAAACCTACGGCTGCTGCTTCAACACAAAACCCTGTCCTCAGTAAGCTCCTCATGGATGACCAAGATGCACCTCTGGACCTTTCAGTCAAGAAGGTCAGACCAGAAATCAGTGATCAAGGTATGATATTCTGCTGTATGTGCTGGTTAACAGAGTTGCCAACTCTTGTGGTTTAGTTGTTGAATTTGCATGTCTTGGTGTAATATCAATTCAAGGTTACTTTTTGTATTGTGCCAGCTTAATCTAGGTGACCTATGAATTCCTGAACCTCAGTCCTGAGAACCAAAAGAAAATAAGTGGGAGGAGCAGTCATCCCTTTTGCAGAAAAATAAAAAAAATGAGCTAGTCATTTTTAAGTAGCAGTCACTCTAGACTTTGCTACTTTTTTCTGTTCTTACACTGTCACTGAGGAACAAAATATACATGGATTGTGATACAATTGTTTTTTTGCGCTTGCTGCTTTTTCTTGTTAAAAATGTTGGCACCACTGCAGTAAAAACAAATAGTTGGGTAATGGTCTTTGTTCATATAATATTGTCACAACGTTGATGTGTATGCCTTTTCAGATGGTGCTCTGGATCTTTCAATCAAGAAGAGTTGTAATCCAGACAGCATGCTCCTCAGAAGCCCTCATGTGAATTTGACAACACCAGTTATTAAAAGGTTAGTGTGTAAACATTGCATTTGTCTTCTTAAAACTTAAGTATTTAATGGGGCAGTAATGATATGAAGTATTGTCTTGTTTGATACGAGACCCCAAATCTTGAGTATCGAGCAATACATTCAACAGTCTGCATAATAAAGCAGGCTGTTTGTCATAAAATACACACACACACACCGTCCTTTGAAAAAATCACTTCCTCTTGAATCAGGAGAGACTACAGTAGTTTTTTAAAAAGAAAAGCTTCTCCTAAGCGTGCTGTTTTGCCACGAGCAAATAATAGTGGTGTGTAACGATGTATTGTGATGCAAAATTTGACCGTGTGCATAGTGAAAATGCGTGATTCACATTCTGGGAATCAGCATTCTATAAATTGTGTCTAATTTAACTGCACAGTTTGAACACCAGATGTCCCAGTCTGTTTAACCCATAGAGTTAAAATGTATACAGAGCATGTTGGTCACATGATTGCATTCTTTCATGTTGAGCCTGCACCAATAAAAGATGGTTGTATGGTTACACAATCATATAATAATCGTCAAAAAGTGCTCTTGTTTAGCTTTTCAAATGGCACTAGACCTACATGACTGTGATCTACAGTGTCCAAAAAAGAGGCCACAGAATTATTTAAAAAAAATTTAAGCAGACCTCCAACACAATTTTAAGAGTAATTTTGTATTTGTAACACATTACCTCAATCTGTGATTGCTGTTTCTGTAAGATAGTATTTGTTTTTGTTTTCCATTCAGGCAAGCTTCAAATTCAGGTTTTGCTAAAGCAAGAGATCTGCAGTCATTGTCCACATTAGAGCAGTTTATGGCTAAGCTCTGTTTGCATCACCAACGGCAGATTATTGACGCATTTGGATTCTTGCAAACTGAAGTAAACGCTGTGGCTTCCTCCAGTGAAGTGCAAGTTTCCACCCCAGCAGTCCCAGAAAAATCAATAAGCTCAGACTGTGCAGAAGAAAAGTCAGAGATTCAAGATACTGAAGACACTTTGCCAGTAGCAAGAGACAAGAATGGGGGCCAAGAATCCCCTGTTTCCAAAAATAATGAAGTTTCACCTGCAGAGCAGTCCCTGAAAGCTGATGGGCCATCAATTAAGAAAGGCTCTTCAATAGTTATTGGTCAGACAGATATCGGAGTTAATGAGGATGATAATGATGAATTTAGGAGTACAAACATTCAGCCCAAGTGTCCAAATCTACTGATCGTGAAGAACAACCTTGGAAACCTTGAAGCCAAAAAGTTCTCTGAGGTTGGCTCGGTCATTCAACAACCTAATACTGGCACTTTAGAGATGGACCCATGTGCCCCTGACACACAGTCACACACAGATTGCACTGATCATGATATTGGTGCACTGTCTTCATGTTCTACGAATCAAGGACACGCTGACCCTAAATGCCTTCCAGTACTTAGCAATGATATTCCTGTTAAACCCTGCTCAATTCAAAGGACCACAAATGGCATTTCGCTTAATTTCTCAAGAACAGCCAAGAAAAGTTGCAGAGGCTCTTGCTCTCAACCCAGGCTTGGCTCAATAGGTAACATTGTAAATGATCCTGACATTAAATTTGACATTGTTTATGTAGGAAAACCAATTACTGAATGTAAGCTTCAATCACACAGCCATATGCTTCCAAGGAAAAATGCTAGAAAAAGCACAAGAGGACATCTGTGTTTTGGGGATTGCTGGGAGATAAAAACAGTGCGAACATTGGCCTGCAAGTCTGCTCAGAAAAGTAGTGGGAATTATCCTGTTCCTATGCTGGAGATAACCACATCAATTGCCCCAAAGCAGGCTCTTTCTAAACCTGATGGTTTACCTGCTATGACCATACCTTTTACTGGGGATTGTATGGAAACTGTGATGAACAAAAACCTGTCTGATCACTCAGTGGTGACAGAAATACCTGGAGATGTTGTTGAAATATCAAGTGAGGATTTGATTGTAGAACCTAGTCAAACGGGTCAATCTCAGCAGAAAGAACAAATTCCCTCTATACTTACAGATGAGGAATGTGGTCAATTTGTACAGCAGGATGTGGGTATACATGCCATTTCAGAGAGTAGTGAAAGAGCTCACAATTCTGCTGTGGAGAATGAAACAACTGAAAAAATAGAATTTACAGCAAAAGAAACTATAGATGTGCCTTCATCTGGTGTGATGTTGGGTGGGTTAGAAACCGAGGTCTATGGTCAAAATGTAGCCACAGAGGCATTGCTAAATACAGTCTCCTCAAGCATAAAAAACAATTCATCTGAGTCAGAAGCTTTCGGAGTAGGAAGTGATTTGACAAGTAAAAATGCTGTGAAGTGCGATTTCCTACCAGAGTCCCAAGAACAGGCTAAATTTTTAAGAAAACAGGTAATGACATGTACAGATAACAGCACATTATTACAAATGACATGTGTAACTGAAGAAAGCGTAAAAGTAGTGGATTCTACGAATCCAGTTAGAGTCGAGTTGAGGATGTCTGATTTAGTCGTTGAGGAAATTACAACAAAGGGTGTTGCAAAACATGCCCCCTCTTCAGATAGATGTTTGCGAAGTGGAGTCTTCAAAGGCATAATTGAACAAACAACTGTCTCTGACATGTCAGACCAGACAAAACCAGCTGAATTGCAGTCAGATATCCATGAAAGACATATTCTAGAGTCCAAACGGTCATTGATGTGTTCTAAATCGAAGCATACTGAAGAAAATGTGCCATGTCAGGGTGCTCAGTATAACGTAGATGTCACAGATTTTAATCCTGCGAAAGTGCAGCAAGCTGACAGTATAGTGTGCACAAGACAGAAGCAAAAGCTAATGATGGTGAAGGAAATGGAGACTGACGCAAAGCAGAAGGTCCAAGAGCTCCCAACACCAAATGATGAGCTTAAAGGACAAGGTAGTTTGATGAATGATGCTCCTGAAATTGAGGTGAACTCTCCTCCTGAGAGTTCTGAATCTCTTGGAAAGAACAGCCCTAGGAAATCTATAAAGGTTTCTGAAAGAATGCCTTTTAGAAACCGGAGCAGTCAAAGTGAGCATTCTGTTGGTGACTCCTGTTCACCTACCAAAAATATTCCACACACCCCTGAACGAATGCCTTTGAGAAGCAGGAATAGCGTTAGTGTTGATCAGCCTGTGGATGGAGATTCTTGCAGTTCCCCCACTGCAGACCCTGTAGAGAAGCTTGGACGAATGCCTTTGAGAAACAGCAATAGTGGTTTTGCCGATCAGACTGTTGGCAAAGTTTCCTGCATTTCCCAAAATACGAGCAGTTTAGACAGTGTGGCACGCATGCCTTTGAGAAGTCGACATTATAGTTCAGTCAGTCGCGATGTCATTGTGCCTGATGTATCCTTGATCACATCAGAGGAACTTTCAATCACTGAACAATCCAGTAGTGAGGATAGTGGTGTTACCAGTAAGAAATTAGCGAGCACTGGACATATGCCTCTAAGAAGTGGAAGTGGTCTGATGGTAGAACAGTCATCGAGCTGCAATTCATGTGGTTCAGATGCTGGAACTGTCTCCGAGAGCCCTGGACGCATGTCGTTGAGAAGGAGCAATACTTCTAGTGCTGAAAAGCTGGATTGTTTAAAAACACCTCCCAAGAGTAAAAAGCTTTCTCCAAGACTTCAGAAGATGTCCAAAACATCTGTACCTTCATTAATCGATAAGGGAGAACACAACAAGAACTCTGCTAACATCAAGACTGATAAACTTTATAATGACCAAATGAACGTTTTTTCTATCCCAGATTCATTTACTTCATTTAACCTACCAACCACCAGTCCTTTAATCCCTAGTCCATGCAAGTTTTTGGAGGCTTTAAATGAGGAAGCAAACCAACATTTGATTTCAGATTTAAATACCAAATTTGATAAGATGCAAAAAGGGTGGGTTCAAATGGACAAAGAGGGGCAGCCTGCACCAAAACCAAAAAACAAGGCAGACAGACTAAAGGAAATATGGAAAAGCAAACGAAGAATTAGGAAACCAAGGTCATTCGAGCAGCACAAATTCTCTCCTGTGCAAATGTTATTTATGAAATCCTTTGACCTTCCCAATATATGTCGCTGGTTCTTGCAGTCAACAGAAACAAAATCTCTTGTTATTGTAAAGAAGGTGAACACACGGCTTCCATCTGAAACACAATTGGGTTTTCAAACCTCACCTTCCATGCCAGAGTCATCTGATGGAATATTCCCAAGTCTACAGGCTGAACGCTTAAAAAAGCACCTGAAAAAGTTTGCCATTGCATCCCCTGTGAAGAGCAACCCCAAGAACAAAAGGCTAATTGCTAAAGCTTTAGCCCAGGCTATCTCTAAGGGCAAAGAAAAACAAGAACCTAGAGCTGCCACACGGATCTCTTCAAAACCACAGAGCTCTACTGGTTTGATACAGACACAGTCCCATGAGAACCACAGCAAGGTTGCTGCAAGTACAAAAAATCCAGCAAGTGCTAGAATTCTGAGAAAATATTCCAATATGCGTGAGAAAAAACAAGTCCAACAAATCTCATTGAAGAATTTAAAGAGGTCTGTAGTAGAGGTAGACAGTAGCGATTCCATAACAAAGAAGGTCTCTAAAGAAAAATTTCCCACAAGGAGAGGACAAAAATCAGGCATTGTCAAGGAAGTGAAACAGTTGGCTAAAAAAGTTAAAACCCCTGCAGCAAAACAGAAAATCCAAAAAGGTAGTAGAGGGTTAAGAGATTTAAATGAAAAGAGTGGAATCACCTTAGAGAGGGTGCTTCCCAGAGTATTAAAATCTAACCGTGTAACTGCTCCTAAAACCGTGAGTAAAAAAGAAATGCTGGTGAAAATTGGGAAATCTCCACATGCAAAAAGTGATTCTAAGAAATCACCTCTTCATAAAGGTCCTGAAAGTTTAATGTCTCTGTTTCAAATTATGGACACAAAGCCACTGTTATCAGAAGATCAGGTTTTCACAAGGTCTCAGAGAAAGATGGAAGCCACACTTGCACAAACTGGATCCCCAAAAACCTCTACAAAAAGAGCCTTGGAAACCTCAATCCCATCAGCTAAGCGGACAAGAACATCAAAGTGAAGGATAGAAATAGATAGACTGCTGTTGGAGATGGGTGATGGTGTTTCCACAAGTGAGAATTGTTTCTTTTCTGGGAAGAATATTGCACAGCTTTATTATTACGAAGCATAAAGTTTGCTTAACTTTCTCCCTGTTGTCTTTAGTGCAGACCCATGAAAACAACTGCATGCAGAAATTCACCACAATGTTCACAATCAAATGTACGCGGTTTATTGTAAACATTTCTATATTAGCATTATTGTTGTCACTAGCCTTTATTCAACTAATTAGTGTTGTGCACTTGATGTTGCAAAGGTGTACAGTATGTCCAGAACGGTCATTCTGTTGATTATAACAAAATGTAGTGTGCTGGTTGATTTTTAGAAATTGCTCATTAATAACCTATCAACAATTAGAGCTGGTTTTGTGACCTTGATAATGTGCCTTAAGTTAACAGACTGTTCCTTAAACCATGAAATCCTCTATACTGCACGCTTCATTTTGTTTAACGGTATCCTTATGCCCAAGCTATATCTGAGTTCTGTTTCCTACCATACTTGTTTCTTCTTTTAAGCATTTAAACACATCTTTCTGTATTCCTTATTTAGGTTTTCCATATTTCAAAGTAATTCAAGGAGCATTAAACATTTTCTGAATACTTGATCATTCTGTAATTTCCATTTTGTTACCGTGATATATATTTGTTCGTTATATTTTCAGTTTAACCTGTTACTTGTTGCCTTAATTGTGTTTGTGCTGTTATCTCATTTACTTGCTGATGATCAGCTACATTGAAATTTTTGGTTTAATTTCATTAGAGCTTAATATAACTATAACTTATGAATAATCAGGTCGGTGGCTTGTCATAATGACTTATGCATGTTCAGTTAACAGGCTTTGTTGTCTTCTGAAGATGCTTTAGCTAATATCTGTTCTGGAGGTTGCAGAAGAGTCTAGAGCAGTCCTGTACCTATTTATGAACTCTGTGCATTACATGGTTGTGATTTCTGGATTCCGAAACCCATCAGTGAATTGAAAGAAGAATAGGAAGATCTTTAGGTGCAAAAGTATTTGCGTTTGTGTTTCTCTGAATTTGAAGTCTATGCATGCAAGGTGATGTGTATCATCTGCAGATATTTCTTAAAAGTTTGACTCTTTTGATTACAGATGCTTTGACCATTATGAAAATGTGACTAAAAATAAGTGAAGTCTAATGTTCATTAGTTTTGGTTTTGGACAGACATTTTGCTTTGACTGCTGGATTTCTAAGCTGGATTTGAATGTTATCTGAATGAACATGTGAAACTTTTTAATTGTCTACTATTTAAAACTATTTAAAAAAAGAAATCAGTGTGCTGCCATTTGCAAAATTATTACTCTAATTATACGATTAAACATAATTTTGTATTTTGGGGAGGTTTTTGGTATAGGTCATTTGTCTTCAGTCCTTAGCACAATTGTATATTTATTATTTTTTTTCTTTTCTTTTTCTTTCTTTTGACTTTGAGTAATATCTTTTAAATGCAAAGGTATACTGCTTTGGAGTTTTGATTAATATTTAATGTTACCATGGGTATCATTGACAGTTTGATTTACCCACCAAATACCAGACTTGAATATTTTACTTTACTATTGATTTATTTATAATTTTTTGGTTTTGTATATTTGAAAAGAGAGTACAGGTGTATTTGTGTAATGTTTCTAAGGTTCTGCTAAAACCGGTATAAATTGTTTTAATTCAACTGTTTCCTTGTTGGATTTTGCATGCGTGCGCGTACACACCTCATCCGCTTTAATAGAAACACCTGTTCATTTGTGCAGTTTGCCAATCATGTGGCAGCAGCACAATGCCTAGGTTTGATCTAGATCAGAAACTTGCTCTCCTGAGAATTTCACAAATGGCAGTCTCTAGAGTTTACACAAAATGGTACAAAAAACATCCTGTGAGCAGCAGCTCTGGAGGCTAAAACCCCTTGTTGATTAGAGAGGTCAGAGGTGATTTGAGCGGTCAGGAAGTCTGTAGTAACTCAAATAAGCACTCTTTACAACTGTGGTGAGCATCAAATTTTGAGATGGATGGGCTACAACAGCAGAAGACAACATCAGGTTCCACTCGTCTCACCCAAGGACAAGAAGCTGCGTCCATCAGGACCCTCCCCCACCCCCTTGTTAGGTGTTCTCTGCATTCTGAGATGCTCCTTGTAAATACTAGTTTGAGTTACTGTAGGCTTCGTGTCCGCTCAAACTAGGATGATCATTCTCTGATCTCTATCGTTAACATGGTATTTTTAATTATTTATTTTTGCTCCATTCTGTGTAAAAGCTGGAGACTTGTGTAAGTAAATCCCAAGGGTTTCTGAAATGATGAAAAACGAGCGTGTCTAGCACCAATAACTTCCAAGGTCAGTCATTTATATGCCATTCTTATGTTTGATGTGAACATTAACTGAAGCTCTTGACCTGTATCTACAGGTGCTGCTGCAACATGATTGGCTGATTGGATAATTGTATGAATGTACAGGTCTTTTGTAATAATAAAGTGTTTTTTGTAGTGTTGGTAAAAGCAGGTCCTGTGTAATACCAGGTCCCGGGCCAAACCATTTAAGAGCACAAACACAACCCATGAAATTTAAACAGCTTCCATAATCAAACAGCAACTCTTTAATGCGATAATTAATGTTGCATAACTACTTAGTCTTGTTTCTTTTTTCTTATGTGACATCTTGGGGGGGGGGGGGGAAACTTGCACAAATGAATGTAACTAATAGCCAAAACCCTCTGCATATGAGAGAATGTCTGTAATCAGCCACAAAAGTTTTAGTTGGTGTGGAAGCTGTTACTTTGAAAATACAGAAGACGAAGTTAAATTGGGGAATGTTTACTTATTTGATGAGTTGCATGCAATGCACAGATCATAGTTTTTTATCAAATAGAATATTTCACATGGACAGTATCCCAAGCTCAGGATCAGACCTGGGGACCCTGGGGCTTTGAAGAAACAACACTACCTGCTGCACCACTGTACTGCCCCATGGTCAATTAGATGTTCTAGTGGTGTGGAGAATTGGAGAGTGGCTAGATTCCTCAAACAATCAGTTGAACTCTCCTTTATACACATTAAGAATATGAATCATGTGTTCCACCAAATTGCATCATTGGTTGATTTTTAATATGTAATTTGTCAATAACATATTTTGTCTTTACATCATGGAGTAAAATGTATAACAATGACAGTGTGATGCGAAACCCTACTGTTACAAACATTCCGTGCTTTGCCTGTTTATCACCTCTACAACTTAGCTGAAGGCTGTAGTCTTTGGGTTTAATAGAGACGTTTAATAGAGATGTCTATTTGTGTGAAAGTAGACTAGGCTAAGAGTTTAGTACTAAAAGCTTCTATGGAAGATTTGATCAAGTCTCAAGTGCATAATTGGATCCACCATCATTACTTGTTTGTAAGGCTTTTACTAGCATTAGTACAAGTTTTTCTGATTTCCTCATATAAAATGGACTTGGCTGTTAAGTCCAACACTCAGTATGTCCACCCAGGTCCTATTGTGAGAACTGGGCAGTCGTTTTGGGGGACATTTAATGAACTGAGAGACATACAGATTAGGCATTGTGATGACCAGTCCGATAGAAATGCACTTTGCATTTCTGGTCATTGATGTTTTTTAATAATGTGTTTAATGTTATGCTGCAACAACTAATCGATAAAATTGACCGTAATCGATTATGAAAATCGTTGTCAACGTATCTCGTTATCAATTAGTTGGTCTGTGCCCAGTGCATTTACTCATTATTGCTTGGAAGTCATTATGCTCCGGAGAGTAAATAAAGTTGTGTCTCAAATGAAGTACTATGCACCTGACTATGCACTGTGTACTCTAATGTATGAAATTTTAGAAAGGTAATCTAATCTAAGATGTTACATGGCTGGCCAAAAAGCCAGCGCGCTAATTAGCTGGCCAAAAAGCCATCCAACCAACCAAAAAGCCAGTAGGCCAAAAAGCCAGCCAGCAAGCATCAGCAAAACAGCTAGCCAGTCAGTCGGCCAAAAAGCCAAAAACAAGCCAGCCAGTTGGCGAAAAAGCCAGACGGCCAAAAAGCCAACCAGCAAGCATCAGCAAAACAGCCAGCCAAAAAGCCGGCCGGCAAGCCGACCAAAAAGCCGGCCAGGCAGCCGGCCTGCCAAAAAGCCGGCCAGCCAGTCAGTCAGCCGGCCTGCCAAAAGGCGGATATGCCTCAACCAAAGGAGGGACCGGTTCTAAGCCTGGACAACCATGTGCTGGCCAGCAGCATAATTAACAGCAACTAGGATAAGGCGCTTGCCAAGGGGGATAACACAGCATGCAAGTAGGCCTATTATACACAATGCTATAGCAATGGCAATGCTGAGGCGGGTCAAAGTGGATGCCCAATCAGCGGAGAAAAACCAAGACAACCATGTAGGCCAATTTGGGGTAAAACCCATGTTACAGACATGTTCCTCCTGCAGCTGTTTAAGCCGGGTCAAGATCTTGGTCAGGGCACCGTGTTCCTGTATGCATAGGTATAACAGCACAACTCAGCTCCAACTATGGTGCACACTCCTTTGTCTGGGGCACGCATTTGATCAATAGCAAAGTGGTTCTGAGCAGCCATAATAGAAGTAGCATGCAAATGTTCACAGACCAGACCCAAAGCATAGAGTGAATACTTAATAAACCGTTGTTGATCGTACCAGATGTAGTTAATCCATGCTGTGTTACAGCTTACTTGGACGCTGGGTAGTAGCACGGCGGCAAATCCACCTCCCATGGATTCAATGGCCTTATGTTGGGTCCGGAGCCCAGTCAGAGTATTGTAGATCAACATCTCGCACATAATCTGTCCATGAGTATGTGTGTTCAACGTCCTTTCTTGGGCATGAAAGCACAGTAATGTTATGTGTCGTTAGTCAACTGGAGTACACGAGTCTTGCCTTCCAGGCATACTGTGCTGCAGCACCCCATCCAATCCATAGAGTGGGTCTGGTGTACCTGGTCTCCACCACAATACCAAAATATATCTGCCAAGGGCAAATCTGGCAACTGTATACAAACTATCGAAGAGTCTGTACACGTATAATCTGTATTGTCACACTGGGCGCGGGTGGACACCGTAAGCATGAGGGTTGGCTTAATGTGAACACAGTTGCTAGATATGTTGCCCACAAAATCAAGGCCTTCCTCAGAGAAAACACCGAGAGGAAAGGTGTATATGGGAAGCCAACATGTATGGGAATAGAAGCATCAAGAGGGGCACTCACTGGGTGGAAGTCACAGCTCTGGCTCACATTGCGCATCCAAGCTGGGCCATAGCTGAAGGCCGCTGCCCCCAACAGGCAAACGGTAGGACACAAGTAATGTTCATTGTATGGTTCTACCAAACATTCATCCAAATTTCCCAAAGGTTGCATGAGAGGGGATCGAGCACTACGCTCATGACATACGAGACAGGTGTGATCGGTAACTGTGCGAGCTGTATGAAACATACAAATTGATGCGAGGGTGGATAGCTTCCTTATAAATGCTATATCTCTACAGCTTTTCCATTTGGGCTGCGGCGGTCTTTTCGACTACAATGGTTTGGGTTGATCACTGTATGCTGTCTGGTTACAATGAAAAAAAAATAGATGCGCGATATTGTTTTCAGTCCTCTAATGCGAGTAATACCATTTGCCTGGGTAATATTACTGATTCTGAAGGTGCCCGCTGAGCAAAGAAACAACTTTGGGCGACTGGTGATCTTTAATGGACCTACTTGTGCGACCAATTGGACAGATTGTAGTGTGCCTGCTCTCTGATGCAAAAATTCAGTCCCAGGTGGCTGCCGGTTTGTACCTCTTAACAAGGAACGCTGCATGTTCCACATTCTGTAATGGACGGTATAGTTGGTGTCTGCTCTTAGTAACTGTGCACCCTGGGCCAATTTAAGCAAAGCTAAGGCACATCTATGGTCTATATTAGCAGGAGTAGTTGGGCTAGTCGGTATGGGCAGGCCATGAGTGTGTCTGTATGATCTGCGAGGGATTACAGCATTAGCCTGCCCAGAGCAAGGCACCCGTAAATGAAAGATTGTGCTACTGTTTCTGATGGTAGTGTGGTGCAATGAGGTTTCAGTCATGGGTACTATTTTTCTGGACCTTAGTTCCACCTAGAAAAATGATAATAAGCACAGTCATTCTGACAGTACTTATTACAGCGATGGCTGCAAGAAGCACCTTGATTTTAATGTGATGGCTAGTGCGGTTCAGCCACATCTGGGGGTATGGCCTCGGGGCCAGCTTGGGGAACAACAACTGGTCCAACTGCCTTGGGGCCAGTTTGGGGAACGACATCTGGTCCAGCTGCATGAGCTACTATAGAAAATATATTGAAGATATGTATATAAAATATCTGTGACGTGTAATCGATATGTATAACTTACTTCTGGATATGTTAATGAAGTGTATTCAATATGTAATCTGCATTTATAAGTACTTTTGAAAGCATAATCAAATAATCTGTATGGGTTAAAAAGCATAATCTATATGTATAATCAATAGTTAGAAGCATAATCTAAATCCCTAGAACAATGATTGGACAAGTTATACTCTGAGTGTGGATTTGAGTTGGATGAAGGCCAAGTTTCACTGTACACCAAAGTTCTTCTGTACCAGGTGGTACTTTTGTACGTAGCGATAATTGGCATTAGACATTCACTCTTGTGGGAGAAAACTTTGAAGCCAGGTGCCTATCAAAGTTGGGAGAGGGCTTCAGGAAGGGAGTGATGGTTCAAAGACAGGACAGAAGCCTGGGAGAAACCTTCTCCTTGTTAAAAAGGGGAAACCTTGCCAAGAACATACAACTAACTGCGCATGCTCCCCAAATTTAAGATAACATACAGACATGAATAATTAATTAAGGCTATAGAGATTGGTCAGTTCCAAAAAGAAACATTGAATGCCCCACCTAGGGATAATTTTACTGTTTTGGGAAATATATAAAGAAATTTTTGCCATGTCTGGTACTACCCATGAATCTTCGCCTGGAATCACCAATGGCCTATTGTACGTGCTCTGGAGTGCTACCACCAGGTGTACTTGTATACGTGTCACTATAACTTGCTGCCTGGCAGCATGCTCTGCACTCTCCCCTCCTCTGAACTTGTCCATGTGTTCTGTGGGATGGATCCGCCTGGGGTTTGTCCAAATCACTGTTGCTTGTGAAGTCTAGGTCTTCTTAATTATCTACAGAGCGTGTGTTGTCTGCTTTTCCGGCGGGATGCAATAGTCTCCCTTTCCCTTCTTGAGTAGGATGCTGGAGCCTATCTTCCCCGTCCTCAGTAGGGAACAAAAGTCTGCCTTTTCCTGCCCCACAGCTGCAGTGATTTAGGTGGTACCAATGTTCCTTACCTTTAACTTTTACTGCAGTTTGGGTTGCTGCAACCACCTTGAATGGTCCTTCTCTTAGAGGGTCGTTGAAGTGCTTCCTTTTGAACGTGCGTATGTACACATAGCGCGCACATTCCTGCATTTCGCCCTCTAGTTGTTCAAGAGGTGGGCTCTTGTAGGGACCCCAAGCAAATGCCACAGGCATAGGGTGGCCCATCAACATCTCGTGTGGGGTTAGATGAGTAGTACGGTTAGTCTGGGATCGCATTTTCATTAGGGCTAGTGGCAATGCTTGAACCCAGGTAAGCTGTGAGCTTTCACAGATCTTTGTAACCTTGTTCTGTATTATTCCATTAAGCTGTATTATTACACCCCAGCTTAAGCTCCATACACAAAGCCTTGGCTACAGCCCTTATAACCTGATTAACAAAATGCGGAGCATTGTCTGAGCTGATGAAATCCGGAACTCCAAACCGTGGAATAACTTCCCTACACAGAAACTTAGGCACTGTTAATGCCTCTTAATTGTCTGTTGCAACTGCCTCTACCCAATGACTGAAGCGGTCTGTCACCACCAATATTTATCTCTTACCCGCTTTTGGATTGTCACTGCCCATATACAGTCATGGACGAATTTATTGGCACCCCTGGAACTTTTCAGAAAATGCACCATTTCTCCCAGAAAAGTGTTGCAA
>JAOUWY010000051.1:8941241-8959273 GCA_025728095.1 Prietella phreatophila | reverse complement strand
TGGCTCAACCTTTGTGTTGTGTGCCTGTGTGTGCCACACCAAGCATGGAGAAGAGAAAGAAGAGCCGAGAATTGTCTTTATTTTGTCTTAATTTATTTATATATATATATATTTATATATATAAATATAATATACATATTTATTTTCTTCTCCGGCATTGCCATCTCCCCCTCAAATTGCGGTTAAACCAGCTGCTCTTCCATGAGCATTTAACTAAACCCTAAAATGCGCACCCCACATTATTTAAAAAACAAACAAAAACTTACACTGGCTCGTACACTACTCTGCACACTTAGCTTCTCTAGAACTCAATTTTAAATCTTGCATGGTAGCACTAAAAGGATAAATGTAATTGTAATCTAGGTGCACATAAAATTTTTTTAGAAGCGCGGCTTTTACACACTTGGCGCTAACTGCGACGAAAAACCAAAAATTTACAGCATTTGAGTTTACAGTCTAAATGTTTTAAAAATTAATTTATTATAAAATGACAAAATCAATCGAGTTTAAATACACATTGCATTAAATTGAATAATACATTTACTAAAAATCTTTTAACAATATGGTTGTTGCTGCTGCAGCTGTTAGAAATCTAACCATAAATACATTTTTAAAACAAAACATGAATATTTTATTTCACCTTAAGGCTGAAGTAAAAGGGACATTTCAAATTGGTAGACAATCAAACCCAATCAGATCAGTTCATAGGGACCTATTACCAATCTCTCTTAATTCTGTTTTAACCTTGCACAGACCCACTCAGATTCAATCGCAAGTAGCACTGGGTCGTTATTCGCCATTGAGATAACCTTTTCAGGCAAGCGCGGGGTCTCTCAATCGTTTTTCCTCGGCTCTTCGAAGGCATTAAATGGAGCAGCGCGAGGTTGATTTTGAAGCGTGTACAGTGTTGTATACATTCAACATCACAGACGAGCTTTACGTCGACTTGTTTTAAGTAAATTTGTTTGAGAATCAGCGGAGCTACACAAAACACATCTTACTGAATCGTCAACTTGGAAGTCCCATCATAGTTTGTAATTTGATCTCGTCATCGCCCTAGAGAAGTCTCTGAACACACCATCTGACAATGCACAAAACCTAGGTGTGGTAATGGAAAAGCATCTTTTGACTAATATTCTTCCAACCGGATTCTCTTATTTTGCTAAGCACTGAAACAAGCATCAAACCTGCACAGAATGTATTATTGTTGTTGGATGTGATTACCTACAAACAAGCAAAATCACTAAGTTTAATTTCAAAAGCATTTTAATGACTTTGCACATATTTATAACAGATAGGCTAAAAGGCTACAGGTGCAGATCCATCCACATGAGGTCTCGGTCCATGTTTTACATAAGAACCAGCAAGCCCAAGAGGCAATATGGCATTATTCTGATTGTGCAATAATGATGAAAAGGTATTGTTACAGTAGTTACACTGACAGGTTGCGCACTATTTATAAGGTAGCCAGAGAAAGTAGCAAAATGAGAACAGATGGTGCTATATCCAACAAGCAAGCAGCTATTTTTTCAGTCCCTACCCCAGAAATAACACAATCCATTGCTATACTTAACAAATTACGCCTTTTAGGAGTTACAATGCACATCTATTTTCATATTTTACTCTAAATAATCTTTAAACATACATATAATATATTGCAACTCAAGTACAAGAAGAAAAAAACTATTTAAAAAAAAAAAGTTTTTTTATCCTTGATAAAAGTATTCCTTCATAATTAACCAACATTCTGACCATTCACATCATGAACATATCAAACATTTCAGCAAAAGCTAATTTTAGCCACTATTTTGTGGGTTTGCATTAAGATTCATTTGCTTCATACTAAGCACTTTAATACAGGAACTGCCCTTTAAGGAAACTTATAATGGCTAATGCTTTTATTAGTAATGTAAATTCACCAGCAGGTTAACAACTCAACGGAGTCTAAAGCACCACTGCCCTCCATCAGTAAACGCCTCACAAAACTGAGGGCAGATCCTACAAACATCACACACTTACAAAACGAGAGAGAGAAGGAAAAAATTAGCGAGACTTAATTGCACTAAAGCAGATATACTGAATGAAAGCAAGTACAAAGAAAGAAAAGATGATACATCGAAAGAAAGCTTATTAATGATGATAAATTGTCTCTGACACTTAGGAATGATTTGCAGATGACTGCTCAAAGCACCTCTTAATCTAAGAACCATAAAATATTCTCAAGCTACTTCCCTTTAAATGAAAAAAAGAAAAAGAAGAAAAAAAAAGCCTACTTAGAGGTGTTTCAGGCACCAAGTCTGGACTTTTGTCTCTGAACTTTTGCGTGGTGTTCCGCTTCAGGAAGAGGATGACAGAGAAGGAAAAACAAACAAACAAACAAAAAAACTGCTGGGAAAGATCTATTTCTTTTTGAATAGGCTGAAGCGCTTCTCTTTGTCTTTCTCCCGCTTGCCTGGGCTGGACTCAGCACCCATGCTTACAGAGGTGGGCAGGGTTTGGGTGCGTGCCGAGGCGGGAGTGCTATGGCTGCTGATCTCGGAGGGTGTCTTGCATGAGATTGCCTGGATCCATGAGTTCATCTCCTCCTGAAGGAACAGAGAGGTAGGGAGAGAGAACAAGGTACCAAATATATATCATGCCTTTGTGTGTTACAGCTATTGGTGTACAGTTCTATTTTGTCTCTCCCATTTATTAGGTGTGTAACACAATGCCACAATCTTTATCCATTTATGTATAAACATAATATTGTTGACATTGTATCCAACATACACTTTAGTAAATGTAATCACTTCCATACCTATGGCATGCACAAAAGAAAACTTACATCATCTTTGGCTTGGAAGAGATACTCATTCCCATTTGAAATTCTGAAAGTGGAAAAAAAAAGAAATAAATTAAAAGCTATAAGTACAACTTCTCTAATAGAAACATCAAATATTAAGCAACGTGTGAAATGCCTCACTTGAGCTTGAAAACATGTTTCTTCTTCTTGTAGTCAAGGGCAACCTCACATGTGGATTCCTTCAGACTAATGGGAACTTCACCATGGTATGGGATTCCCTGACTAGCACTTTTGCTGTCTTTGTAAAAGCCCAACTCTTGGTTATTTATCACACAGTAGACATTGTGCCAAGATCTGCACCAAACATTAAATAAAAAAAAAGAGATGTGCAGAAAGAGGATTAAAATGTGCATTTTGCAAATGCATTTTTCATTCATTCAATTCACTCACTGACCACTTTATTAGGAACACCTGTACATTTCATTCAGTTATTTAAATCAGCCAATAATGTGGCAGAAGTGCAATGCAAATATCATGCAGATACAGGTCAGAGCTTCAGGTAATGTTCATATCAAATGTCAAAATGAACAAAATGTGTGATCTCATGGTATTGGTTGTTGATCTCCTGTGATTTTCACACACAATAGTCTCTAGACTCTAGAGATCAAAGGAGATCAAAAGATCAGAGTCTAGAGTTTACACAGAAAAAACATTGACTGAGCAACAGTTCTGTGGGTGAAAACACCTTGTTGCTGAGCCCTGCAGGGAAGGAGTAATTCATCATAATCACTTACAACCATGGTGAGCAGAAAAGTATCTAAAGCATGCACAAAACATCGAGGAGGATGGGCTACAACAACAGAAGACCACATTGGGTTCCACTCCTGTAAATCCAAAAAAGAAATCTGTGGTTATAACAGGCACAAACTAAACCAAACTGGACCGTTAAAGAGTAGAAGTTTAATATTAACTGAAGCTCTTGACCTGTATCTGCATGATTTTTTTTGCATTGCACTGCAGCCACGATTGACTGATTAGATAACTGCATGGATGTGTACGTGTTTCTAGTAAAGTGGACAGTGAGTGTACATGCTGAAATCCCCCTCCTCACCCCAAACGCACTATTTGTTCATGTTGAATAGTTCATTTTTTAATGAAGGGCATAAAGATTTATGGAAGTGTCGTATGTTACATTGTATTGCATTATTTTCTCACTCAGCACTGGGTATTTTTAGGTAGGCTAAGCCCATCCATGTGACCCCCTAGATGCCAAACCTGAGTGTTAGTAAGTCAAGACAACTGGAAAAGCTATTGCTAGTCTATTACAATATTTAATAATGCTTTGCTTTATATAGCTTTTATCATATGTATTGTAGTACACCTATTGGAGGCTTTCTTGTTGTGACCCTCCCACTCATGTTTGCGGTTCAGGAATCCCTCAATCTGCGCCGCAGCGGTGTCCTGGGACTTGGTTGGTAGTGTAGCAGCTTGAACCGCTTTCCCCTTGCGGCTTCCTGTTGGGGAGGAGCCTGCACTGGGCTCTGCCACGCCATTAACTACATCACTTGCTCCTGTGTCCTCCTAATATATAGAGAGATAAAGTTAGCAACAGTGCTTTTCAGTTAAAAAATATCACACCATGCTTACACACAGCCTATTGAGCAAAGCAGTATGCATCAGAGGCTGAGTAGAAACATCTGAGTAGCTCTTCACAAATTGTGAATATATACTCATTTGCCAGCTGTTTAATGCACCCCTTAAGAAAATCCTTTTTCATTAATGGATAGAATACAGGTGACTGAAATTGTACATTCACTAATTGCAAAGTGCATATAGATGTATTAGAAAAAGGCCAATAAATGTGAAGGTATAATCTATAATACCTGATAACATTGCAACTGAATATATATTAATGTTCCTACAGCAGCCTCAAATTGTTAAAATAATATATAGCACACAAAAAACTTTAAGTTGGCTTAATTTTTTTTTTTTTTTACCATCTATCGATTCTACCATTTTCTGTCTTATAATAACAGGCTTTGCTACTGTATTCTCTGTATATCAAACCAGGCAAGCTCCCTGTGTAGCTGGGATAGTACAGATGCTTTTGACTAGACTTGATCAAAGCCAGAAGATCAGATGAGAGCGACATGCAAAATTAAGCTTAGGACATTAGAAACAGCACACCGCATGGCCACTCGACTGACAATCATTGTTGGCAGAAGAAAACAGCCAGCAGAAATAGACACAAAAAAGAAAATAATTTTAAAAACACAAACAATTTCTGAAATTGCTTGTGTACATCAGTAATTGTTCATATGATCGGCAGAGGAAGTGATTTTAGGCAAGGTTAAAGAGATTAAGGCATCATACCCACTTCAAACTTTCATTTTATTACCCCATTCTGAGCTCCTCTGGACAGGACCAATCCCAACTGCTTTTATACGGAGCCTTTCGGAGGCTGGATCAATCCTAGGCACCAATTTGGGACACTTCCTAAATTTTCTAAATATTACTCAATGTGTACAATTTGGAAGTGGTATTAAAGTAAAACACTGTAACCTTCACCACAAAAGATGTCAATACACACCTTAACTTAAATCCCATTAAGTTAATTGTTGATTGAATTAATATAAACGTCAGCTGTTGATTTTCAAAATTCAGTTTAAAATTGCTGTATCAATTGGATAATTTGATTAAAAAAAAAAAGCTTACCAACATTCAATGTTGATTAAGAAAATTTTCCATTTTTCAGAATTTAGATTGTGTTCTACTGTTCACTAAAATTAGATTCATTTAGATGCGTGGTCTGTCTGAACTGACAAAGATATTAAATAATAAACACACACAATAAAAGATGATAACCAAAAATGAATATGAAAGATGTATTAATAGGAAAATTAATGACAACCCATAAGCAATCCCGAGAACGACACTTGACAATGTTAACCACCAACATAATAAACATAAAATAATCAACATGGTAACAATGACATGCACATAACAAAAACCCACATGAGCAACAAAAATATTGGTGAAGCAAACATGAACGGGTTACTGTGTATCCCACAGTGGGGTTTATTTGATGGGGAAGGTTAGTAAATAGACAAGAAAAGGTGGTTTTAGGAAGAAATGTTAGTTTGACATGATGACGGTTTTAATACTTAATAGCATCTAAATTGGCCCACACATTTTGTGAAAACTTTATGATAAAGTATATTCGACACCCTGGCTTCTCTTCTTAATCTGTTATTTGCATAAGCTTAGAAAATCAGCCAAAAGCAGAATTTATAAATATATTTTTTAATAAAACTGCTGAAAAATATGACGCTGATATAGAAAAAAAACAACTTTTAAAGTCATATTTGCATTAAAGGGAATACAAAACCATTCATCACGAGACCTGAATGCTCATGAACTCTGTCTTGGTTTGGGATAGGTGATTTTAGAAAAATTAAAACCGCTAAATTAAATTGGACAAATGTGAAACAGCAATGTTTTACAATATTAATTACTGCTAAAAATAATTAGTAACTCTAGCTCGAAAATAAATCTGAGATTTATAAATATTGGTCTTGAAGTGCTGCTACTTTATAATTCTGGTTATCTTTAGAACTAGTGCAGTACTGTGTGCTTGATTCCTTGCTGAATACCAACAGAAACTTTGCAATATTCTGACTATTACCTCACATGTGTAGCCTATAACATGACCCTGCTACCTCACTCTTTCCTGTTCTTGACAAGAAGATGAGATTGTGGATTCAAAGACGTCATGTGTAACGCTCTAATCCTTTTTGGTATTTTGTCATTCTTAAATATGCACAGTCAGAGGACTGTGCATATTTAAGAATGACAAAATACCAAAAAGGATTAGAGGATTAGAGAGGATAAATCACCACTCTTAGTGATGCACAACTTTGATGATGGTAATTATTGTGTTTGACTCTTTTCTAGGCACGTTTGAATGCACCTCATTACAATAATCACATCACTTCTTACAGTGTTGTTGCAGGAGTCATCATTAAGCTCTCTAGGAAGAAAATGGTAAGCTCCTTTACTGTACTTTTGCAGAAGGAACAGAAACATGCAGACAGCTCAGCTGTTCATCCCCTTGAAATGGGAAGAGCAAATGCTTTCCTAAGTTGAATTGAAGAACTTACTATCGTTGCCTTGTATACAGCGACAGACCATAATGTAACTCTGAGAAGCTTCTTCCCATTATCTAAGCTTGAATCTTGGTGGACAGTGCTGATAGTCCATCAATGAAGCATACTGAAGATTGCAGAATGTAACAGTGGTGCGGCAGAAGCTAAGAGGCTGCAATGAAACAAAGTGTGTACAATACACCTTAGAGGCCCTACATGGAAAGAATGTGGAAGCATCAAGATTCAAAGTCCATCATGAAACGAGGATCACTTGACTCCTTTGCAGATGGTTCAGTACCACAATGCTCAAGCTATGCAGCAGAAAAAGGTAGCGGTCCCAAAAATATGGATGATGAAATTGCAAGAGGCTACAGTGCCAATTTGACTTCCTACTTCTGACTGGGATGCCAGTATTGGTGACTCCAGCAGGGAAAACTGGGAATATTGCACCACAGGTTAGTTTGGTGGTGTCTAGATGTTTACAAAGGCAGGTCTCCGTATTAGTGGCAAGGACAAGTGCAGGCACCCTGAGGAATTTGATCAAGTCCATGTTTTCTCCCTGCAAAAAGGGATATTTTATTGATGACTTCCATGAATTAAACTATTCAAAATTACCTTGCTATTGGTACTCAGCAAGAATGTGAGCACAGGAATATCCTGCTAGTTCAAAATACTATTAGTAATGTCAAAGAAACTGGCATTTTCTGCCCTGTGTTACTTTGTGTTCTTACCTATAGTCACTATTTTGTGCTGATTGTGTCATAGGGTGTATCAAAATCCTTACTTCTAGGAATTAAAATGTAAATAAAAGCTAACCAGTATATGAAAATAACAGATGTAAACTTTGGAGGGACCTATCTAGAGCTTCTCTCACAGAAAACATTAACATGGTAATGTAAAACCAATAAAACCTTTCTGAGATAGCTAAGCATTAATCCTAAACTAGACATATGGAACATTATCATTAGATTTTAGTTCTGGACTTTCTTAAAATATTTGTAATCTTAGGAGGAAATCATGAAAAAAAAATTGTCATGAAATTTCTCCTAGTAATAACAAAAAAGTGAAGCATTAGTTATACCTGTGGTGCTGTCAATCCATGCATGTTCAGCCTCATGCCTAATAGGCATATGACAACTTAATTCAATAACACAGTGCTACAGTACTTCGCTAGTTTTAGCCAGGTGTTGTGTGCCTGGATTAGAAAAACAGCCCTTGTGGCTCTTAATCATTTAAAAGCAGTACTATATTACTGCTAACAAATTATCTTCTACAGTACATCACAGGCCAAGATGTAGATCGCGCATAAACCATTTATAAGATGGACAACATTAGTGCCCAAAGTTTACGTGCCTCAATATTTTTCTGCATGATAATTGTCTGGACAGTACTATAGCTGTTTTCAATGTAGTTGTCACTTTGGTTGGTTAAATGGGATACATGGGATAGCTGTTATTTCGCTTGCTGTATGGAAAGCTGTGTGAGGACGATTTCTGACCATTCATACGGCAGGCAGGATGATACATGCCAAGTGGAGAGCAATTGGTCTCCTGCCGTGTGCAAAGTGCTTAAGATTGATTCAGTCAATATGAACACTCCCCGTAAGAAGAGTGGGTGTGCTAATAAACATGGGGGTGTCCACAGCGAACATGAGTGAGCATCACGTGGACACATTGCCTCACCTCCCATATCTACTGCACAGACTCTGACTACAATTTTCATCTACAGGACAAGCAACATGCTGACCTCCTAGGCTTAGCTTCTAAGCTGCACAATGGGAATCGGTGTTGTCCAACTTTTATACATTTTATGCGACAGACAAACTGAAAACAACAATGATATTACAATCATATACACTGCTAGAAGGAGGTTATACAGGCTACAGGGACCCAACCACAACAAATCTACATATCTAAAAGCAGACTACGTTCCATCCTCTAAACGCAAAAACAAAGCAGCAGACTCGTATATAAAGAATGGTGATAGTGAGAAATTGAGAATGAGTGGGATAATCAGTCAGGTGGAATGGACATTTTTCCCACTCTCCCATCAAAGGCGAGTTCACAGTCCTGTGGTGCCTCGTCGACAGTGAAAACTCGAGTAGTTTTGGTAGGCTTGGGAACGGTAACTAACCCGGGGAGAGTCCTGCTCTGGTGGTGGTCCATTCTGAGATACCAGCTCACACGCTCTAGAAACACACACACACACACACATATATACATACATACATGCATACACACATTTTATTAACATAGACGATCTGCATATATACTTGTACTTAATGTGAATTAATTATGAATTTTGTAATCACTAATTAGATAAAAACATGAAAAATGTTTAGTTTTCATAAATGCCAAAATAACATGATCAGTGACGGGAAGGAGTTTTTAATACATTTGTGTTTGAAGGAAGTTGAAAAGAACCTTATCAAAATGCTTTGTGATATAGTATTATTATACATTCTATGAGCATTAAAAATGAGGTCTGTTATCCCTACAAAATGTCAAAATTTGTGACAAAACACCCATTTCTAAATCCATCTCCTGCACCTTTGTGAAATTTGTTGGGAACACAAACTCTATAAATCAGGATAAATCGTTAAAATCACCTCTGCTGTGGTGATGCTGTATCACTAGGGGGAACTTCTATAGGTTGGGCCTGTCTTTTTCTTTCCTCTTCCTCTTGCTGTCTTCTTACTTCCAGTAATTCCATCTAAAACCACACACACACACTTAATATACCGGAAAACAGAATATGGCTCCCATCAGTTTCTTGCTCAGTGATTGAACGTTTCCTCTCTCTCTCTCACAGTGGTAAGTCTCTCCAGAGCAGCAAAACGCTCCTCCCATGTGGCGGCCGACTTCTCAAAAGCCTCGTGCCTCTTGATGAGCTTCTCGACCTCATCCACACTCTGACCCATCTCTCGACTGGACAGGTATGGCTCCTGGCCCAGCAGCCATGCCTCAGCCACACCTGCATCCCGTGAGAACTGGTGCACCTCCAGAACTGAAGCCAAATAAAACACAGTCAAACCACCAGATCACCACAGCAAGACTGTATTAAATTAAATTAGATTTAACTAGGGTTACCCAGTCGCAGCCATTCCCATCGGTCTTCCCACTTGTCAATCATCTCTTTCCTCTTGTCTGTCAGCTGGAGTAACTTTTCTTTGATCTGAGCAGGGGACAGAAGAAATGTATTATGGCTACCATCATATGTATGCATAATTTAGGTCAAAAGTTTATTTCAGGTTTATTTCTTCCTGTTCTTCCGCTTCCTATTATAGTTACATGTATTATTGTGCTCTGTTGTGTGTCTATACATTGTTCCTGGGCACCCTGAAAGGTGCTCATAAACAAGATATTCTTCAGGCAAAAACAGTATTACATCATGCTAAATGTAATACTTCATTTTAAAACCCCACTTCATGTCACTTAAAATGTTTAAATGAGATTGGACAGGATTTTAATTTTTTCAAAACAGGTCCAATCACAAAGAAAAAAAAAACTACAAAGAATGTTTCAAATTTAGTAACGTCTTAAAGTATCATTGTATGTTGTAAAGAGCCACAGATAATCTGGGTTCATAATTAGTGAGCAAGAATTTTACGTGCAAACAATCAATGTGCGATAAAACATCCTAGAATTTTTTCTCATTTTCTTTAAATTTAGTGATAGAAATTAAGATGTAGTCAAATTTTTGTCATCATGTGGATTGATTTTAGTTAATGTTACTCGGACCAAAATTGCATTTATTCAACAAAAATAGACAATAATTACAGTATAAACCAATTGTATTGCACACGATACACAATAATTCCTCAGATTTTATTTTCATACAGCCACATTCAGTCTGCGTTTCATATCCTGTAACCATCTACTGCAATAACTTATGATAGACTGACATGAGAAAGAATAGAGATATAGAAACATAAAATCACCTCTTCAGAAGCGTAGTGTTTTCGTGAAAGTAGAGTTTTTCCCAACTCAACACAGGTTGTGAAGCTGTCATTGCGAGCATCAATTTCAGCCTTGATGCCTTGGTGATTGTTCATTAAAAGCTCCACGGATGAAACATCCCTAAATAAACAAATTCATTTCTTTTTGAATGGGAATTTAACAAGAATTAACAACAAATGTTTTACATTAGACCAGCTCCTTTCCATATTCCAGCATTTTAAACCCAAACAGCTTTAGAATGTTACACAGACAGACAATGTCATTATAATCTTATCGAATTTTTTTTTCTCTTGTTCTTATGCAGTCTAGTGTTCATTTCCTTTTAGTTACCACACTACTCCTTCCCCTGCACCTTTACAACCTGTTTAACATCCTCTTGCTGTCCATTCTGATGATCTTTATTCGGTTACTACACCAAAATCCAACATATGATTTCATTACTGCAGTTTTCATAATGCTAATAAGTCACTTCCTTCTTTTTTCTATTAACTACTCATTAATGCCGTATTACACGTTATAACACTGACCAAGAAGTTATTTAAGGTTCAGTCCTAGTAACAAAAAAGTTGTCTTTTTAATTTCCAAAAGCCTCCATCTCTTAACTGCTCTAAAGGTGCTGTATATTGCAAAAATATTCATTGTGAGCAGCTAATTGTGTAAATCATGCAATATACCTTGGTTTCTCCTGTGCATCAATGAGCCGGATGACATCCTCCATCCAAAGCATAAGGTCGCGCACCATGCTAAAGAAGCGGAACTTGTCATTGGTGTCGATTAGACGCACACGGCGGCCGTCGCACGCTTCCAACAGAGAACGCCATGCCTCCAGCACCTCCGCCTCACGCCTCTGGATATCCTCAGCCTTATCTCCTGCATAGGCCGACTGTAAACGTGTCGCATCCTCCTGCAGCTGCTTAACCTGTGTCACAAATAGCAAAGCACTTCATACTTTAGTTTATTTACGTAACAAATATATTAAAACTGCTGGATGCCATCTGTGCTAGAAAAATTATATTTCAAGCTGCTTGTGGAAGAATCTCACAGCTGCAAGTGCACATATTCAGGGAGCCCTACCTGTGTTCCCAAAGCCTGTATGTCATGTTCGAAAGTGGTGTGCATTCTCTGCAGTGCCTCTACAGTGTTCTGGTCTCTGCCTAACTCTTCTGGAAGCTTCTTGTGTTTGTCTACAATGCGTCCAAGCACCTCCTTGGCATCATGGTAGAACTTATGTAGTTCATAGGAGGCAGCCAGGATCTGCGTGCGAGTGTCGATTAACTCCAGCAAGTCGGCCCAAGCCTCATTGAGCCCATCTTTCCACTCAGCAATGGTGGCGGCATCTGCGTGAGCCGAGTTGATCAGTTCATCTGCCATTTTGTTGACTGTGTCAGCACGCTCCTGGCCGATATTTCCCGTGTCACGGGCAAACTCTCGGAACCGCTCCTGTAGCATCTGTGTTAAAAAAAACAACAACAACACTTAAATACCAGAGTGGAGATCATTAAATGAAGATGCCTGTGAAGATACACCATCTGTGTGATTTTTTTTCCCATGACTACTCCAAGTTCTGTCCTGCTTTTAATTCTTGAATCTGTTATGGGCCGGCTGTGGCTCAGGTGGCAGAGCTGGCTGTCAACTAATCATAGGGTTATTGGTTCAATGCCCGGCCCACGTGAATCTACATGTTGTAGTGTCCTCGGGCAGGATACTGAACCCCAAGTTGCTCCCGATGGAAGGCAAGTGCCTTGTTGGCTCTGGTTTAAATTCAGATAGTATGGGAGCTGCTCAGGCTTTTGCCTTGCTATATGACAATAATGGGTGTCATGCTTAATGGCATAATAGATTGGGATGGGATAGATTCGGTGGTCATATATGGCTTGGAGAGACGAATACATTGACGGTTGTATAATGTTTGGAGACAATTTGCCTCAGACTTTCTGAAACAATTTGAAGCAATCTGTTTTAAACAAGTCTACAGTTTATGTAGTTAATCCTTATCAAGATATAATACTGATATTGTGGAAAACAGGTGTAAACAGAGTGTTGAAACTAACCAGTTACAAAGATAACATAAGAGATTCCAATATCTTCATATAAAATGCCCATGTTTATCAGTGGCTCATGCTTAAAGGTGCTATATATTATTGTTAGATATAATGTGGAAATATCTGATAATGAAACATAATTGATGAAACAATGTGATTGTACAAGACACTGGAGAAATAAGCACTAAAAAAGGGTCCACTGCTGGACTCCTTGTACGCTGTTACGTCTTTCTGGTCAGTCATGTTTTTTATGTATATATATGTTTTATGTATGTTTCACACATCCTCGGTTAGGCAAATGTTTGGAAAGGTAAACATTTTCTCCGCAAATTTCTCTGTAGAAATTGCAAAGCTGTGTGCCAGGATGTATAGAAATATATGTCAGATTACTTACAGTGACATGTTCATAGTCCTGACCAAGCTCATGAGAACCTGCCACCACCTCTCTCTCCGCGATCCACTGCTCTAAATCATCAACCTCACGGTTCAGCTGGAACAGGCAGGATCTCTCGTCGAGCTTCCCACGTCTTTCTTCAGACAGGTCCTTCAGACCGGCATACAGCTTGTCCACTTGTGATTGTCGCATGCTGATTCTCTCACTAATGAAGGATCAATTTTCAGCTCACGATCATTATCATAACTGTTAGAAAACTATAAGGATAACTGATTCAATTATTTTCCTAACATATGTAGAATACATGATTCATTTAAACCAGTGAAAACGCGTTTCCATACCTCTCAGATAATATTAGCCAAATCACAAAACTCAACAATGAACGAGTGACTAGTGAAATCAAAAGTGTCATGGACTCTTTTTTTCCTGTTAATCACCCTGCCATCCTTTGTACCCTACTGTTCATATCCGCACCTTTCTGGGTGTCCAGCAGCCACTAAGGCCCTGCTGGTTTTAGAGAGTTGGTGCACTGTCTCAGCATAGTCCTCTACTGCCTGCTCCAGGATCTGGTGTTTCTTCAGCATAGCCACAGAGCTCTGCTCATCCTGTAGAGGATGGCAGAAAGAGCATGAAATTAAGACAAAGAACGAGACAGTGACAAACAAGGTGGGATTAGATGTACAAATTATATTATGCACAATCCAGTGCAAAAGTTATCATTTTCATACTAAGAAGACACTGAGTGTCTGAGGTTTTCACAGATGTTCCTTAATTTTTACAAGTAACAGAAATGGTCAAAGTGTGCATTGTAATATGGTGCCTTTAAAAAAACAACAACAAAAAAAACAAACCTGATAGGAGTTTTTGTTTTCACTTCTGGACATGCCATAAATTAGTAGAGGCTATTTGTGCCCAATTTATTTACTGCAACTTATTAACTGGCTAATTAGCCAAATGTTAGCATACTGTAAACTATCTACTATCAATCTATCTTTACTACCAGTGTACATAATGTAATGTTATCTAGCTTGCAATAAAATGTATTTACTGTTTTAGTGTTAGATGTGTGTTAGACACATTGCTAGTGCTGAGATGACAGCCTTTTTATTTTTACTCGGCTGCATCCAGCTTCTGTCTATTTTCTAGTAATATGCCCTTCTGTAAGTCCTCCTCTTTTGTACCATCTAGCCAACAGCACAGACTAACGTTCCACAATTCTTACAAAAACAACTGTTAGAGAGGTACATTTTCAATTAACACCCAGTGGGACAGCAGACCTGATGCACTGGTGACTTTAATCATAGGCTCCAAGAAATTAAACATTTATTACAATAAGCAGTCTATTTACGTTAGTTACAATGACTCAGAAACAAAGTCTCTTTCTGACAATTCTTTACAAGTACTACTCTGTGATTTTGATTGTCAGCATTTTCTCCTACCCTCCCTGAGAAAAATATTTATCGTCACCCTGAGAATCTAATACCATCTGAATGGTAATAGAGACTGCAAGAGGCCTTACTTCAGAAATACGTACTTATAACGGCTTTCCTCACCTTTGCCTTTTCTTCTGACATCATGTACAGCTCCTGCTCGCTCATCCAGGCCTCAGCCTCCACTGCATCAAAGTAGTATTGCTGGGCTTTGTGTGCTTCCTCTAGGCGTCTGTGGCGTTTTTCCACTTCCTCCTGGATCAAGTGCCAGAGCCGCTTTAGCTCATCTAACCGCTGGCGGATTGTTGCACTGACAGGACTGCTGTCCTTTAAGATGTATGTGCTCCTCTCAAAAATGTCATCATAACGTGGCTGGTGACCCTGGATCTCCTTTTGAAGAGTCTAGTGAGGTGACAGGAATACAAGGGCAAATGATAAGGTGAGAGTTCAGGCAAAATAACCAACGCTATTGCTGATAATAAAGAATACATAACCTTATGGGATTAGCCATAATGATAAATCACTATTGGTTAACCATTTCTTTAATAGGCTATAGGACTTAAGGATTTTTTTTGTCTGTGTTTTAATATTTCAGTCATTTAGTACTCACCTGGTTCTTCTTAATGAGAAGCTGAACAGTTTGCAAATTATTGCCGTGTTCTGTAGATGTGGCCATTGGCATTCTCTCCTCAACCCAGAGCTTTTTTTTTTTTTAAATAAAAAAAAAAAGAAGGAAAAAAAAACCTGTGAATTAGTGCTGGGCTTTTACAAGGTTTACCATCTAAGCACAGGCCTGTGCTGAAACCAGTTTCATACATATTTTTAACTAATTTTTTTTTTTAATTGTTAACAGTAAATATGAATTATTCATTCATGTCATGCTGAAATATTCATGGCTGAATTAGACTTCTCCATCTACAAACCTGCACCGTGTGCAAATGCTGTGCACATGTTCACTTGGGGTGCAAATCTGTATCTTAAAAACAAAGTGGGTTTGGCCATTATTGTGTGTGCGTGTGTATATTTCGCAAAATATAAGAATAACAGTCCAATGCACAGCAGCTACAAAGTGTGTCTCTTATTTGTGTCTGTATTTGTACCACATTGTCTGTCATTCCTAATAATGCATCAGTATCAGTTTAATCCCCAACATACAGTACTTAAACCTAATGTACACATCCACTAGGGGGCAGTGTTACATGTACCAGACAATAATCTACAGAAAAGCTTTAAACATGTAGTCGAGAACTCACAATCTCATCCTCCACGTCACGGTTGAACTGGTGGATCTCACGTGAGGCCATCAAGTTGCTCCGGCGTTTCTTCAGTGGCTCCTGCAGCTTGTGGAACTTTTTCTCCACGCCACAGCGCAGACCGTCCACTTCATCTGACCCCTTGCCCTCCTGGCTGAGTGCTTGGGCCTGTGTGCGCAGCTCCTCCACCTCCTTCTGCCTCACTTCCACTTGGCTTTCAAGCATCTGGAGAAGAGCATAAGATAGGAAAGCACAGGAAAAAAGGAAATGAAAATCCATAGCAACCTCTTCCCATATCTCACACATTGAGTAGTGCATCTTCCCTTGTGCACACACACACACACACACACACACGCTTAATGCCAAAACCATTTCTTCAGCATGTATCATACAAGTCCATAACAGATTGCATTTATACCATAGACAGACTTACACATATTTACATAGTACTCTCAGCATTCAAGTGAACTGCCTCGCTCACACATCTATGTATGGTGCACAAACACACACAGACCATACACTTGCATGTATTGGAGTCATTTACAACATCACTGAGCTGAAAGAGAGGTTATATAACTGGGAGGGGAGGGGAGGGGGAGGGCGTGATTATGCAATCGTTAGTGTGAACTACTTGGTGATGCTCGAGCACCAGCTATGAATGAGCCACAGGGGGAGAAATATTTAGCAAAAAACAACGACGTGTGTGTAACTGTACATATACAGAGAAACATTTATGCAGGGGATATTTAACCCTTAAAGTGGGAGCCAATTAAGGATCTCACTGTAACGGGTATAATGGTACTGTAACAAGAACATTTTAAATAATTATGCTTGTGATAAGACAGAACCTGAAATAGTGTGTATTTTTATGATTTCATAACCTTCACAATTTCTAAAACACATTCTTAGGGAAAAGAGATCCTCTAGGATTCCCCTGATAGTTAAAATAGTTCTTAGTATGTTGGTCTCAACTGGCACCCTTGGTAGATATGAGCAAAGAAGTTTTTACTGTTGAACCTTTTCATCTTTTGTTTAAAAAATAAATTTCACAAAAATACTCTGCTCTTATAGATATCAAACAATTGCAGACAAAACTCAGGTTTATTAAAAATCTCATCAGTGTTAAATATAGGCGTGCAATAATTATTGGCACCCTTTTAGTCAATGCGTTGTGCTACCTTCCTTTGCCAAGATGACAGCTGATACTATCTGATGAGGTTGGAGAATACATGGCAAGGGATCGGAGACCATTCCTCCATACAGAATCTCTCCAGATCTTTCACATTTCGAGGTCCACATTGGTGGACTCTCCTCTTCAGTTCACCCCACAGGTTTTCTATGGGTTTCAAGTCAGGAGACTGGGATGGCCATGGTATGATCTTGATTTTGTAGTCAGTAAACCATTTTTGTGTAGATTTTGTTGTATGTTTTGGATCATTGTCCTGCTGGAAGATCCAACCACAGCCAATTTGAAGCTTATTAAATTTTCATTTAATATCTGTTAATATTTGATAGAGTCCCTGATGCCATGTATCCTAACAAAATGTCGAGCCCCAAAACATTAAAGAGCCACCACAATATTTAATTGAGGGCATGGGGTACTTTTCCATATGGTGACCTCTCTATGTGTAGCAAAACCACATATGGTGTTTATTGCCAAAAAGATTTATTTTGGTTTCACGTGATCATAGAACCCGATCCCATTTGAAGTTCCAGTAATGTTTGGCACACTGAAGATGCTTAAGTTTGTTCTTGGATGAGGGTCGAGGGTCATTTCTTGAAATCCTTCCAAACAACTTGTGGTGATGTAGGTGACTCAAGTACTACTTTGTGAATGGAATAAAAGATTCATTTCTATTTAACTATTTAACCCAGTCTTTAAACTAACCGTTGAAGGTTTGTCAGTTTGTAAATGCATTAACACCACAGACCCAGACTCCTGTGTTCTACTACCGGCCACATTTGTGACCAGACAAAAAACCCATTTTCTCATGGACTTTTCGATTAATAATAAAAAAAAAAATATA
>JAOUWY010000051.1:8906085-8916377 GCA_025728095.1 Prietella phreatophila | reverse complement strand
CGTGTTGATATTTCTGTAAAGCTGCTTTGAGACAATGTCTATTGTAAAAAGCGCTATACAAATACAATTGAATTGAACAATTATTTTTTTCAGATCCTCAGAAAGTTCTTGTTCCATGAGGTGCCATGTTGAACTTCCAGTGACCAGTATGAGGGAGTGATGGCTGAGAGAGAGCGATGACACCAAATTAAACACACACCTGCTCCCCATTCACACCTGAGACCTCGTCACATGACACCGGGGAGGGAAAATGGCTAATTGGGCCCAATATGGACATTTTCACTTAGGGGTGTACTCACTTTTGTTGCAAGCGGTTTAGACATTGATGTCTGTGTGTTGAGTTATTTTGAGGGACAGCACATTGACACTGTTCCACAAGCTGTACACTCACTACTTTACACTGTAGCACAGTGTCATTTCTTCAGTGTTGTCACATGAAGAGATCTCATCAAATATTTACACAAATGTGAGGGGTGTACTCACTTTTGTGAGATACTGTAACAAGTCAATCCATAACTTACAACACTCAGAAAATCTTACTACATACCTGGGCCGATTGTAGTGTTTGGAGATTCTCATTGCTTTTTCATACAGAGCAGTGTAATTGCCCACAATTATTGACAGATTTCACCAGATATATTCTGGAAGATATCTGTTGATGAACTATTATGTTTTCAAAACACCTATGAAAACATTCACTTATGACCAAAAGTATGTGGACACCTGACCATCAAACCCAGACAACTTGAGTGGCTCAAGCCCTGACCTTAACCACACCTTTGGGATGAACTGGAATACCAATTGCGCACCACGCCTTCTCACCAATGCCCTTGTGAATGAACGGATAAGTTCCTACAGCCATGTTCAAAAATCTAGTGGAAATCCTTCCCAGAAAGTGAAGGTTATTATAACAACAAAGGGAGGACTAAATCTGGAATGCAATGTTTAAAAAACAAACAAACAAAAAAAAAACACATGAATGTGAAGGTCAGGTTTCCACAAACGTTTGGTCATATAATGTATTTGCCACCATGATAAAACTCTTAAAGTTTTTAATGGTAGCTTCACCTCTTGTCCTGTATTGCACAACAGTGAACAAGTAGTGTGTTAAATTTGTGCTACCATGGGTTACCTGCTACATAGGATTTTACAATACAATCCAATATGCTGCCGGTGTGAATGGGTAGAATAGAATAACAAAATTCCATATAAAAACAGGTAACACAAATGGTATTATACTCCAACAAGCTTCATCAGAACAACTGTGAAAATGCCCTTATGCTCAAGCCAGCCAAAAAAAAAAGTCCTTTAACACCTCATACAGGATTCATTAGGATAGAGGTATGGAGGCTCCAGAGCATTAAGCACTTCTAGGCCACAAACAATACACTGCAATTCACTGAACCTGCCATCAGATCATAATCTACAAACAGTTCTCCAATTTAATTTAATTCATGCTAACAATATTGAAAAGTTACTAACAGTGAAAGTGAATCTGCCCCATGAGACATGAGACTATAAAAATGCCTAAAAAATGCTTTTGGTGTGATTTGACCTTTCTGATGATAAAAAGACATTATATTATAAGGCTGTTATCTTTGCATGCTACACACCAGTCTCTCTCCAGACAGCACCTCCAGGAGCTTAATGAGCATGCGGCCATCCCTCAGATCCATGTAGAGGTCTGTGATGCGGCAGGAAACTCGGGCCAGGTGGGAGTTCACCCATTTGTTAAAGGTCTTCTTCTGCACTGCTTCTCGCTCATCTGCATAGAAAAGAAAGGATTATGTTAAAGTAAAGAAAGAAATCAGTAGAAGAAAAATATATTCTCTCTCTATCTGTCTCTCTCTCTCTCTCTCACACACACACACACACACACACACACACACACACACACACACACACACACGTTTATAAACTCATGTAAAAATGACCTCCACTAATCTCATAGTAAGCATGGTAGAGATGTCCAATTTATGTCCAGCAGGTGCTGTCTGTAATTTTTCTAGTGTTTCTAGACTAGTAATATAAAATTTTTAAAGACAGCGTAGAAAATGTCAGCAATGTATCGTGCTAGTTGTTCTTTTTTTTGCTACAGATTTCTGGCCCAGAAATAAGCTCCACCCCTATTCTTTTAAAAGGCAATGAACTCCTTAAAAGGCTACCAATGAGACATTGTAGTTTCAACAGACAGGGTGCACTCAGAAAAAGGCTATTATGTTACCTTTCCTTGTCACTGTGATATCTTTAGTATACCACCTAATGTATAGACATTTAGTCTATAGTGCACCTTTAAAAACAATAATTACCTTTTAGAGTAAAGTTTTAAAAAAGGTACACAACATGTACTTTTCAAGGTAATAGAAACATACTAAAAAGTACAGAAGGTGCATCCTTGAGGGTACCACCCCAGCGGCAAAGAAAGGTACAGTTGAGAATTTTTTTTCCCGGAAAGCGTGGGGTGATTGAAAGACAGGAAAATACTTTTCAGTGCTTTCAATGCCAACTGCGATTGGCCACACATGCAGAAGAGGGCGCTGCAAATTAGAAGTTGCTTCTTTAAATTCATGTTAAAGTGAAAATGGCAGTTTACAGGCCATTTCTTCCATTAAATTGCTTACAAACAATCCGAAATGCAAGATGCCAAAAACAGAAACAACCCACTCCTATTTTCCCATTACTGCATTTGTCCAAGTAGACCTCTTGTTTCCAGCGAGTGGTCATTAGCAGAAACAGAATAACTTTAATACTGTTGAAGCATCTAATGCCAATTTGATCACTCGTACATGTTTTCTCTCAAGCTTGCTGGGTGGTCTAGGGGAACTGTGAGGCCATAAAGCAAGCTTTCACCTATACTTCTACCCACCCACACACGCACACAACCACCCACCCGCTTGGCTCAACGAAGTCTGTCAACGCCAACGCTGGATGAAGCATTTGCCTAATGCTCTCCAAAGCCTGTTGCCATAGAAATCTGGAGCAAAGATTTGCAGCCTCTCTGTGCAAAATGGACCACACCGATCTCACAACTAACAACTCGTAACATATCTTTGCAGTTTGGAAAGTTGTAAAACATACATTAAATAGAATATAGTGGTAGACTTGTACAAAATAAATACAATAGCTCTGAATAATACAAATGTTATCAGTTAAGGACAAGGCTAAGACCTTGCTAACACATGAAAGCACAATTTACTGCATGCTGCATCTACAAACATGTACATTTCAATTTTCATATTAACATATTCCAACAGACATTCCACATGCATTTACGCGGTTGCCATCTTTTTACAACCAAGCGAGCACACAGTCAGTGAGAACACTAAAGTCAGGACTAAGCAGCAGTTCAGAATGCAGTCATCTGTGATACTGTGTGAGCCAGAGAAATTATCTTCAGCTCTATGTGTGTTTTTCCACATTCAAGTGTTCTAAAAGCCACCAGAGAATCAGTGCCCTCATAAAGGCTGAGAATTCACACTGCTTTGCGTACGTATTTGCCCTCGGAAGATTTCTATACAGTACATTGAGGTGTGACAAAATGTGGAAACTTTAAAATGAACATAACTGGGATTTTTACCATTTCATTTACACAATATGTCCAACATGTCTGGGGGCTTCTAGGAACAGGTGCATTTATATCAAGATCATGTGACACTTTACCTGCACACATGTGGACTACACTGAACAATAATGGGACTTCTGATGACAAACTGGTTGCCATAGGACACATTTACAGGTTTCACAAGAAGGGGTGAATACAATCACAGCAACTAATTTTGCAAACTACACTGATTTTTCTCCGCACTTCAATATTATACACTATTTTGTACAAATTCATGGAATATAATCCTGTGTGTCAGTCCATTTCAGTTTCAGGCTGTAAAACTAAAAAATGTGGAAAAGTACTTATGCAAGGTGCTGTAAATCACACAACTTCATTTTCTTCTGGTAATTCACAAACCTAAACAAGGGCTTTTGAATCTGAAGAACAAAAAATCCACAAAATTGACTGAACCAAGACATCTGTGTACATACATTACACAGGTCGGACTTTAACTGGCCCATGAAAAGAACTTGTTTTACTTTACGTCTTTAAACCTATCCAAAAACTGGCTACTTTCAAAGAAATAGGACACTGCAAAAGACTCATGAAAATGGACAGGGGTCAAAATGAGAGGAAACTGGTGGCCTAGCATATTTCAAATGGAATCGGGTTCTAGTCAGATAGAAGCAAAATAGAACTTTTTGGCAGTAAACAACAGAGCTGATTTTGGCGCACACAGAGATGTAGCCATATGGAAAAGTACCTCATGCCCACGGTTAATATGGTTGTAGCTCTTTAATGTTTTGGGGCTGCTTTTCTGTCAGGGGACCTGGACATTTTTTAAGGATACATGGCATGATGGAATCTATCTAATATCAACAGATATTAAATGAAAACCTGAGTGCCTCTGCCAGAAAGTTTAAAATGGTTTGTGGTTGGATCTTCCAGCAGGACAATGATCCAAAACATACATCACAATCAACACAAAAATGGTTTACTGAGCACAAAATGAATGGCCATCCCAGTGGGGTGAACTGAAGGATCTGGAGAGATTCTGTATGGAGGAATGGTCTCGGATCCCTAACCATGTATTCTCCAACCTCAACAGACATTATAGGAGAAGAGTATAATGTATTGACTAAAAGGGTGCCAATAATTGTGCCACACATTTTTTTTTTGATAAACCTGTGTTGTGTTTGCAATTGTTTGATATCTATGAGTGCATTTTATTTATTTATTTTTAAAATGGAGAGTATTTGTGAATTTTTGGAACAAAAGGTTAAACAATAAAGAAAAACCTTCACAGCCTTCTTTGCTAATATTTATCAAGGGTGCCAAGATTAGTGGAGGGCATTCTGCCTTATCTTCTTATAGTTACAGCTAATGTTCTGGAACATCTATGAAACAAGTTAGTTCCTTTTATCATTTATGTTATAACAGCTATTAACCTGTGCGCCCTGTTACAGAAAATTTATTAACACCTTCTAACCAATCAGAATCAAGCATCGATCCTGTAATTCAGATGACTCAAGCTGTGATTCAAACAGTGTTGTGTAAAATGAGTCCAACAGAGATGATGTACTGTTTTTAGAAATGTCTCAGATATGATAGCGTTGATCGGATTTTGGAAGAAAAAAAACATATTGGATTTTGGATCCGGTAACAAATGGCATTGAAATTTTAAAGACTGACGCTGGATTTGGAAAAGTAATTTATTTTTTGGAAGTGGAAATGTTTACATATAAAAAGAGATCCGAGTGGTGTTGTTTTTTTTTTTTTTAAATGACTGATTTTTATTATATATTTAGACTTAATTAAATATGCCATGCAAGTGAATTCCATGTGAGGGCTTAACTGTGAAATGCTTCATTAAAAAAAACAAAAACATTAGCTTAAAATAAAGCTTGGTAATTTACATGATGGGTATCGTATCAGCTAATACTCAAGGTTTTAGTATCAGTAACAGAAAGGAAATTGATCAGAAAGTGCTACTGTGCCATCTCTGTGTTTTTCCTCTTCTTCTTATTTTTATAACAACGTTTACTTACTAATACTATTGAACATATCCTCTTAAAGAGCTACAAACGCTCCTTAATTTTTCATATTAAAGTCATATTCTGGCTCCATATAATAAGACAGTTGAAGATGTCATTTTTTCTGAAATCTGCATTTGGATGTATATGAGCACATGTACACGCTACTCAGCCAACCAAGAACCTAAACTCCTGGGTGTTTAATACATTTACAAGACCCACTTAAAGGTAATAAAAGATATTTTTTAAAATAAAATATATGTATATTAATAAAATTAATGTTTCGATTTTATAGTATTATATTTGTTTTTAAATTTGTTTTATTTTTGACACAAACATTTTTTGCAAAATTGTTTACTAATTTTAAATGAATTTTCATTTACTCAAAGTAGTCATTTATTTAAATGTTTTGATACAAATAATGCACTTATACGAACAAGCAGAATGTTAGCAGTCTCTTCTTAACTATTACATGTATAATACATTCTGAGTGCTGTCATATTTAAAAAGATATTTGTGACTAAAAGAACAAAAAAGTACAAAGTACTATTTGTAGCTGTGTTTTGTAACCGGAGACGATAATATTCAGTGGAGTTGTAACAGCTCTGTATTGTGTGTGCGCATTATCATAGTGCTGTTATGCTTCACTCTGGCAGAGAGTCAACAGCAGATTAAATCATGTGCAAGGCAGTCATCGGCCAAAATTTCTGAATTGTGACAGGCCTAGATACATCATTAATCGACTTGTCTTTTTATATGCTGGTTATAGGCTCATTATCAGCCATTATGATATTTGATCTGTCAAAGTTCATATCATACTGGAACAAGGGTGGGAAAGGTCAATACAGTATAATATGCAATATACAGTATTGGCTACTATACACAGTGCACAAGTTTACCTGGGTGTGATATGCAGAAAGCCAAAATGGTTTCCTGTTTAACATATATGAGAGAGAGAGAGAGAGAGAGAGAGAGAGAGAGAGAGAATACCAATGTAGTTTTTGCTGTAGGAATAGCTTCTACTTGTGTTGGATTAGCTTCCTCATTCCTAATGATAAATAACACAAATATCCTTCTCAATTTGACAGTACCTAACCAAATAGTTCAAAAAGGCTCACTGTTTTGACAGAACGTGCTCTGAAGAAGCTGGTGACTGACGCTGCATCACGATAAGTGCCAAAACAAGATGCATCCTGCTGTTGCCATGACTCTATAGAGGCTAAGACAAGTAGACAATAATAAAAAAAAATAATTCTATACTTTGGCCTGGGACAATTATTACATAATTACATTCTTACTTTTATGATTAACCATTTTAAATGTTTTGATACAAATAATACACTTTCTTGAACAAGCAGAATGTTAACAGTCTCTTCTTAACTATTACATATATAATAAATTGTGAGTGCTGTCATATTTAAAAAGATATTTGTGGCTAAAAGCTTTGATCTAACCTTTGATCTATGAACTAATGAACTTCACTTTACTTTCACACTATCCGCTGTTACCCAGATGAGGATGGGTTCCCTTTTGAGTCTGGTTCCTCTCAAGGTTTCTTCCTCATATCATCTTGGGGAGTTTGTCCCTTGCAACCAGCTCCCTCATCAGGAATAAATTCCCACATTTAAAATCTGTATCCTGTGTTTATTGGTCTGTAAAGCTGCTTTGAGGATGTCCATTGTAAACAGCAGCATACAAATACAATTTAATTGAATTAAATAGACATGAAATAGTATATGAAAACTGAAAGGCAATAAACATTATGTACACTTACCAACCGCTTTATTAGGAACACCTTTACACCTGAACATTCATGCAATTATCCAAATCAGCCAAACATGTGGTAGCAGCAAAATGCATAAAATCATGCAGATACAAGTGAAGTGCTTCAGTTCATGTTCACATCAGAATGGGGAAAAATGTGATCTCCATGATTTTTATGATGGTATGGTTGTATGTGCCAGACAGGCTGGTTTGAGTATTTCTGAAACTGCTGATCTCTTGTTTAGAGTGTCTAGCATGGTGGGAAAAACCAAACACATCCTGTGAGCAGCAGTTTTCTGGGCAGAAACACCTTCAAGGTGGAAGGCTACAGTAGCTCATAAGCACTCTTTACAACCATGGTGAGCAGAAAAGCGTCAGTGAAAGCACAACACGCTGAACCTTGAGGTGGATGGGCTACAACGGCACATGACCACATCATGTTCCACTCCTGTCAGCCAAGAACAGTAATCTAAGGCTGGAACAGGACATTGAAGACTGGAAAAAGACCAAACAATGGTTTAACAATCCTCAAATGTCTAACTTTATATGCTCCTTTAAAGTCCAACAGATTATGTTTTGTCAAATATAACCTGTTTTTTTATTTTCTTTTTCCAGACACAGCAGTTAAGCTTTATTACAGTTAATGTAACCCATTAAAAGTCTATTTATTCAGAGAGCCCATAGGGAACAGTAGATAAGGATTGTATTTACCGAGTTAAGGATCCTTGTGCTGTTAAAAGCCTCTTAAGTTACGCTGATGTGCTTCTGCAGCTTGCTCAAAAACGATGGATCAACAATATGTCTGCTGCAGCTAATCAATACTCAATTGCTATGAAGCTATTAAACTTGACCCTGACTGGTGGGACATTTTACATCATTAATGAGAACGGCTACACCATTTCTGACTATCCTTGACTATTAGCTACAGTGATGTGACAATATGATTAAATATTAATAGTATGTTACAAAGTACAGTGGGGGAAATAAGTATTGGGTGTGGCAAACATTTTTTTCAGTAAATATATTTCCATTCATGCTATTTACATGATATTTTCACCAGACGTCAGTATCAGCTCAAGAAATCTGGAAATATAAAGAATTCACAACATTAAAGTCCATAAATAAAGTTGTATGTAATAAAGTAGAATGACACGGGGAAAAAGCAGTTATCCAAGGCAAGGTAAATGGTCTGCACTTATATAGCGCTTTTATTAAAGGGCTTTACATTGGTTTTCATTCAAACACACACCAGTGGTAGCAGAGCTGCCATGCAAGGTGCCATCGGGAGCAACTTGGGGTTCAGTGATTTTTTCCCCAAGGACACTTCAGCATGTGGAGTCATGTGGGCCGGGAATCGAACCGTCAACCCTACGATTAGTGGACAACCCGCCACAGCTGCCCCATATTTAACTGAAACAAAGCCATATTTGGTTTCCAATAATTTTTCACAATTACCATATTAATATATAGATCCTGCATTTAGTTATAGGTGCTCTGAGAAATTATTTCCCCCCTTTTTCCTCGTTTCTTTTTTTTATTTCCAGATTTTCCCATTTGAGCCACATTTAAGCAATGAAAAGGGCTAGGGTAACAATTCACTGAGATAAACTAACAAATGCTATGGTACTAATTGTGAGAGATTAGCTAACTCAGGCTATTAAATAAAAAAAATTGGAAGTTGCGACTGTCTTTATTAGTTTTTGTACACTAATGGAATATTTGGTGCTAATGACTTTGCTAATGACATTGCTTCCATGCTAGCTAACTTGCATGACTTTGCTGTTGTAAAAACACTGAAATTCAAGCATAACAGGATTTCTGGAACACAGGACATTTGCTAAAAATCAACAACAACAAATCTAAATATATCCGGGTGTGATAAGGACAAAATTTTCAACTCACTTTGGTGTTTATATTGAAAATCCATTTTTATGTCCCAAGTGTGAGTCCATTCTGAGTCACCAAAATCGCTGTGGCTTTATTTTAATAAAAAAGTATATTCTTTGTTTATAGCGCATTTTTGTGTGCCAATAATATCAGCTTTATGGAGCCACGTCTTTGTCTCTGTGTTGTAATTTCGTCAAGTTGTCATAGAGATTTCTCCTTGGGGTGTCTTTATCATCTTTGACGGCAGTTGTCACAGTACACTTTGCAAAGATTTCCATGTGTTCGCTTCCTGCTGAAGGCAGGAGGAGGGCAGCTGCACAGTGACCTTGGTTATGTTCACTCAGCAATGAAACTCAGTGTCCTCATTACAGTTTTAATGCTTATACTGTGGATGTCATCAAGATGTTCAGATGTACAGCTGATGTACGTACAGTTTTTATACAACATACAAAAATGATAGATTTTGTAACAATAAATCTTTTCAAAGACATAATGTATTTATTAACATAACACAACGTATGACAATATAATATCAACATTTTGATTACCACTAATCCACAAATCGTAGGGTTGGTGGTTTGATTCCCGGCCCATGTGGCTCTACATACTGAGGTGTCCTTGGGAGTCCATTTACTATTTAAACTTTTGTCAGGATACACTTTTCTGAGATATTATGACTATCTTTTTATCGATTTATTTTGAATAATGACAAACTGACTGGAAGTAACTGTTCTGAGGTCAAAATGTTATACTTAATCTTAGATGTGTTAAGAAAAAAAAATATATGTAAAGAAAAGTTTTTAAAAATTCTAAATGTTTTTTAAATATAAAAAATTCATTATATTTATTTTGTAGACATGAATAAATAATTTTTTTACATAAAAAAAGGACAAACTTTTTTTTACAAAACATTTAAAAAAAGATTTTTTTCTCCTTTATCTCAGTGTTAAATATTAATTACTTTATTTTTTATATATAAAAAACCCCGCCTTGTGCCGATGCTCCCTGGGATAGGCTCCCGGTTTCCCCGTGACCCCGAAGAAAGATAAGCAGTATAGAAGATG
>JAOUWY010000051.1:8863968-8875130 GCA_025728095.1 Prietella phreatophila | reverse complement strand
TTATCAGTCAAAGTAGCTGTAGTCCACACCTCCAAACTCATTTTCTTAACCAGACTCCAGGTGTGCAAAAAAAAAAAGAAGCTTTTTTTGAGGTCATTAACTCAAGGGTTCACATACTTTTTCCACAAGCGCTATGAGGTTTTTTTGGTTGTTCTCAATAAAGACATGAAAGATCAGATTTTTTTATGTTATTCTTTTAGACACATTATAGTTGTCAATACCCCCGACTTACATGAAGATCAGATCGCATTCTATGACAACTATAACTATATATTTTGATGACTACTTTAATTTACAGCACAAAATTGAAATTCATGAGGTGGACTGGATTAGACTTGTGTACCATGTTTGACCCCACTGTATTTTACACTTGCAAAACCAAATGGTGTCTGAAAAACGCAATTACTATCCTGGCATAGTTTAGCACAATAAACTGGCAAACTCAGCAGCACTGAATAATGCATGTGGTCATCAGCATGCTACATCTGCAGCAGCACCTGTTGCTTTAAAGAGAAAAAAAACCATACATGTCGGCACACATACATGCGCACACTCTTGCTCTACTATGACACAAAAACACTCAAGGGGTACCAATGGCATTTGTATTAAAGATGAGAAACATGCATATGCCAGTACATGACATGCTAATGCACAGTTTGGGTAATAAGCAAACACCACTGTAAGCATGGAAAGCAAGTTTTCTTTTGTAAGCTTAAGTGACAATGGTATCTCCTCTAACTGCAGTAGTAGTAGCAGCATGTTACACAGCTGCTGAGGTGACATGGTAATTCATTAAGGCATGGCCACTATATTCATATACTGAAGCCAGAAATGATCTTGTCACCATAAATTATGATATTGTGGCCATGAAATATGAAAGTCGCGGCCATAAATTGAATAAACTGAGCCCATGACTTATCATACTTAATACGTGGCTTTCCGTTAATTTGGCAGAAACATACAAAAAGTTCTATTTGCTTGAGCATTTGTGTAATGTGACATGGGCTAATAGCATATCCATGTCACAAAGCATAAATAAATAGAGGAGTAACTGGCATCATGTTTATTATCAGTCATCTCCGTGCTAAGGTTTCTGTGGCCAGTGGTCTAACTCCATTGATTTCTCCATCTTGCTCATTTTAAATAGAACAATTGCCACAAGTTAAGTACTACATGACCAAGTAGTAACTCGTGGCCAAAGAGGTCCACAATGTACAAACAAGGGTGTTCTTCCACATTATACACCACAGCAAATAACAGGATAATGAATTATGCATAAGTCAGCAGTGCAGCAAAGAAATGGACAAGCATGATAATACAGCTCACACTGGGCAACACTGAAGAAAAATAATACGAGTTAAGGCAAATCATTCCAGCCAGAACCTAAACATGAATATGGATAGACTACACATCTAATAAGAAAAATATATTTCCACTGGCACAGGAGACTATGACACACACACACGGGAGGGTATTTTTTAGCTGATGCACCACAATAGGCTAAATACTGACACTGCAGTACAGTGGGGGTGAGAAATTGTGCAACCCAGCATTAGCTTAAAGAGATCTGTTTAAAAAAAAAACCAAAAAAACAACAACAAAAAACACAAAAAGGTACGTTGTGTATTTGCTTATTTGACCAGCTGAACAAAACATGTTTAAACTTTACGCAACTTCACAAACTACTATGAAACTATTAAGAAGGAATACTAGAAAAGACATCTGCACTCAGCGGAATGATAGAGAGGCCACATGTAATGACTGTTGTAAATCATCTCGTACTAATATACAGTGGATTGAAGCCTTCTAAAACAGTTACACATTTTGGACATGCTTTAATCCAAAGTGACTTGCAATTTAGAATGCAGTTGAGAGCTAAGGGTCTCGCTGATGAAAGTGTTGTGAAATATAAGACTTCAGGGTAGTGGGCGATTTAATGCATATAACACCTTTGTTATTTTCCCTAAATACAGTTGGACACTAGATTAGCTAGTTTCTAATGTACAGAAAGCTCATTTGCTAGCCTATGCCTTTCCCACCACCCTATTAGTCTAGACTTGTGGCCCAAAAAATTTGAATGATGACACTTCACACTATTATTTCTTTGAATAAATACATTTTTGAATTTATCGATGCAGAATTGTTTAAAGATTTCGCTCACCCCTGCTCAGCTCCTACTAATAAGCACAGACAAAGTAAACTTTAGTGAAAAGTGAAGTCCTAGACCCACACTATAGATATGAACAGCTTGGCATCAGTAGGAAATGATACAACTATCTCAAACTACACAACAATGTATGATAACCATCGTTGAGATAACACGCTATATAGTAAAAGGTTTTTCCCTAATACCAAAACTACTCAAAATGAAAATCCAGACATCTGTACATGGAAGTTGTACCAACCACTAATTGGAGAATGAAGGCTACACTGTGAAAGTCATCTGGTCTTATGACGGTCTAAAAAAAAAAAAAAAAAGGTCAATATGTGAAATCTGGCTTGGCACCTGGCAGCCATTTCTATCACACCATCCTTCTCTGAATCCAAGCTTCATGTGATGTGAAGTGGCAACTGTTAAATGCTGAATAAGTACAGGGCTTATTCCTAGATGTTGCCAAGAAATGCAAACAAGCACTTGAGGTTTTCAATATGTTTCAAAAACTCAGTCAACATTCTGGACATTCTCAGACCTGAATAAACATTACATATAAAAGGACGGATAGCTCCATGTTGTGCTTGGCAAAAGTGAGTCGTTTAGTCTAGGGTTAGTACAGACTAAAAGGATTGTTAAGCACTTCCAAACAAAATTTGCAATGTTGAGATCAAAGCCAGAAACAGAAAAACTCAATACGAAGCCAGAAAAGATTCAGTCAGAACACCGATACATACAACAAATGAACAAATCTCAACTCTCAAGCCAAACTGTTGAGCAATGCTCACTTCGCTCTGTCAAAGATCATCTTCATGTCAGGTCCTGAGACTAAGGCGGCCACGACAAACCAATTAAAAACATATTTGCCTGTTGATTTTGGCATATGCTTCATATAATTTTTTAAATCTTAGAATTGTATTTTTTGTAGATAAACTGCGTGAGAGAGAGTGGGATAGAACTACTTTCTTCATTTCCATTCAAAGATTTTGCCTGTACTCTATAAAGGCATGTGAGAACCAAGAGATTCAAACAGATTCTGCCGCATATAGTAAAAGGCTCTCAGGTGCACAGCTTCTTGGTTGAAGCACTACCACCATCACTGGTCATTTAAAATATGGTGCAATTTGTTCACACAAAGTAAGCACAAAGTACATTTCTAGGAAAAAGAAAGAGAAAAGACCGCACAGATTTTGAAATTGACCAGAAATTACTGTTTAGTTGAAGTACTGATTGGATGTCTCTGTACCGTTGTTATTCCTTCACGCAACAAAAACGTAAAAAGATATTCTGCACAATACTCATGTGATCCAACAGCCTAATTGGCAATTCCCCTGCCTTGTGCCCAGAGGTCTCTCGTCCCTGGGAAAGGCTCCAGGCTCCCCGTGACCCTGTGTAGGATAAACGTTATGGGAAGTGGATGAATGGATAGATGGAACTCAGCTGATATGAGAGAGAACAAAAACACCTACACAACTGTCAATCATTCCAGATTCATATGTCAGCTGGTTCATCTGCTGATTATATTGAGGGGGAAACAAAAAAGAAAGAAAGAAAGAAAGAAAGAAAGAAAGAAAGAGACATAGTTGGGATATTTTTGAGTGATAACTTAGCAGCATACGCCACTGTTAAAATGTGGAACTCCTACACAAAATGCATAAAGGTTGGCAGGTTTTCTTATAGAAGGTCAAAACCTTCTATAAAAGATCTACCAACCTTTGTGCATTTTGTGTAGGAGTTCTACATTTTAACAGTGAATCATGAATTTCAGAGTCCATTTCTCAAGAAAGAACATGAAAATTATTTCTAGTCATTCAATGAAAAAGGATGCCTGAGATTACAGCTGTAAGATCTGTCAGACTAAGAGAGTGGGAGGGAGGGGGAATATCGGACAGAAAAGAAAATGGTAAAGGAATGAACATAAGGAGAGTGGGAGGCATAGCAGGGTCCAAAAAAGGTGCAAGAAAAAATAAAAGGTTGAGAATATCAAGATAGAGCTTCACTTCTACCACTAGTAGTATCACTTCTCCCAACTGCATTGTGGGCACAACAAAGAAGGCATCAACCCATGACTGACTGCTGGTCTTCTACAAACAGCAGATCTCACACAACAGTCCCTTGTTACTATGTTCTAGTGCCCAAAATAGTAATGGGCTTTTAATGTGGTGCTGTGTTAATGCTCTCCTGAGAGAAAAACGAGAATGCTGATCATATTTGCCTCTAATGCAACCAGCTAGAAGACAACTTTCAGAGCTCAAATTAGTCAAGCTTAGTGCGTAAACGTGTCGCAAACGTGAAACATCATAATTTAAGAATTCATATGTATACAACATACGATATTCATATGAATCAAAAATCGTCTTGTGAATGTTACAGAACACCAGGCAAGCAATTAGTCAAGCAGTTAACAATGTTACAATGCAAAATTCAAAATGACTTGAGGTGTTGCGGACCAACCAAGTGGTGGATGTACACAAACATCCACTAATGAAGGCACAAGCGATGTGGAGCTGGCATACATATGGTCCTATGTATAAAGTCTTTTGGGGATGTACAACCCTATTTCTGAGAAAGTTGGGACAGTATGGAAAATGCTAATAAAAACAAAGAGGACTGATTTGTAAATGTACTTTATATTTAAACAAAAATTTTTATGTTTTACTCATAGCTTTTTTGACAAATGTTTATTTTGAAATTGAGGCATGCAACACATTCAAAAAAGTTGGGACAGGGCAGTTTAGGACTAATAGCAACGTGACGAGTTGATGTGAAACAGGTGAGGCAATCGTCTAATCATAGTATATAAGGAGCCTCCAAAAAAGGTCTAGTGCTTCAAGAGCAAGGATGGGTCAAGGCTCGGCAATCTGCCAACAGATGCATCAGCAAATAATCCAAAGTTCTGAGAACATCATTCACCACAGACAAATCTAGGTTTACACCTTTTACAGTGCAAAATATAATTCAAAGATTCAAGGAATCCGGTCAAGTCTCTGTGCATAAAGGGCAAGGCTGAAAACCTCTTCTGAATGCGCATGATCTCTGATCCCTCAGATGTCACAGTCTTAAAAAGCATCACGAGTCTATAATGGATATCCTGCCATGGGTTCGGGAATACTTTGGTAAACCTTTCAACACAATTAACCGCTGCATCCACAGATGCAAGTTAAGGAGCCGTACATCAATACTGTCCAGAAGCGCCACTGGGCTCTGTCTCACAGTTGAATCGTGTTTTGTGGTCCGATGAATCGACATTTCAGATAGTTTTTGGACAAAACAGCTGTCAAGTTGTCCGGGCCAAAGAATAAAAGTACCATCCAAGCTGTTATCAGCATCAGGTCCAAAAGCCAGCATCTGTCATGGTATGGGGGTGTGTCAGTGCCCATGGCATGGGTAACTTGCACATCTGTGAGGACACCATTAATGCAGAAAGATATGTACACATTTTGGAGTAACATATGTTGCCATCCAGAGCAGGACAACACCAAACCACATTCTGTCTGGATTACAGAGAGTGCATGCCTGCCTGCAGTCCGAAACGGTCTCTGATTGAAAATGTGTGGTGCATTATGAAGCACAGAATAAGGCAATGAAGGCACTGTACAGTTGCGAAGCTGAAGAAATGCATAATGGATGAATGGGGGAAAATTCCACTGGCTAACCTTAACCAACTGGTGTCTTCAAAGCCCAAATGCTTAATAAGTGTTATTAAAAGAAAAGGTGATGTTACACAGCGGTAAACAGTCGACTGTCCCAACTTTTTTGGAGTGCATTACAGTTATCAGATTTGAAATTGTGTGTGCATACATATTTTATTTATATATATATATATATATATATATATAAATAAGTGAAGATGGGCAGAGGTTCACCAATCTTCAGAAAACTGCATCTAAAATTTGTGGAACAATTTCAGAATAATGTTCCTCAATGTAAAATTGCAAAGACTATAGACTCATCATCTACAGTACATAATACTATCAAAAGATTCAGAGAATCTGAAAAAATTTCAGTGCACAAGGGACAAGGGTGAAAATCAATATTCCATGCCAGTGACCTTCAGGTCCTCAGGCGACACTGCATTAAAACCAGGCATGAACTCATTGTCTGAACACAGTTTGTCATGCCTTCCACAAATGCTGTCTAAAGTTCCATCATGCAAAGAAGCCATATGTGAACATGATCCAGAAATGCCGCCATCTTCTCTGGGCCAAAGCTCATTTAAAATGGACTGAAGCAAAATGGATAACTGTTCTGTGGTCTGAGGAATCGAAATTTGAAATTATTTTTTGGAAACCATGGACGCCACATCCCCCAAATTAAAGAGGACTAAAGGTGGAGAGGGACTATCTGGCTTTTTATCAGTGCTCAGTTCAAAAGCCTGCATCTCTGATAGTATGGGAGTGCATTAGTGCCTATGGAATGGGCAGCTTGCACATCTGGAAAGGCACCATCAGTGCTGAAAGGTATATACAGGTTTTAGAGCAACAAATGCTCCCAGCCAGATTCCATCCCATCTTTACTTCTGAGAGATTCTGCCTCTCTAGGCTACTCTTTTTATACCCAAATCATGTATAACCTAATTAGTTGTTAGACTTGTTAACCTAATTAGTTCAAATGTTCCTCCAGCTGATTCTTTTCAGTAACACTTACTTTTTCAGCCTTTTGTAGCCCCTGTCCCAACTTTTTTGAGACATGCTGCGGCCATTAAACTCCAATTTCCCTTTTTTTTTTTTTAAATGGGACATTTATGCAGTTTAAACATTTGATATGTTTATGTTCTATTGTGAATAATATTTGGGTTTATAAGATTTGTAAATCATTGCATTCTGTTTTTATTTACATAGTGTCCCAAATTTTACGGAATCTGGGTTGTATTTTATTTTTTTTTATTAAATTCACAAAGTAAAACATCAAGTTGTGTTAGTGTTTTCAATACAGTACAGGGTGACTTGAATTTTCAAATGACTATTTTATTTATTTTTGCAGTTTCCACACTCCACCTTTTTCAGAATTGGGGTTGTATTAGTCAACTAAACAAGAATTGAAACCAACTGCAATCTGGATGTCAGAGCTCTGCACGATCCCAGCCGCAGTCCCTCTCCCTCTCTCTCTCGCAGCCTGTAAATCATCTTCTCCCACAGATTTCCTGTGCTTATGCAATATGACTGTGTGGCTGCCAGAATGTCCCACAGCCCTCTGCATCCAAACATTCACTATATTCTCTCCCTCACCGCACACAGTTCACTCTCTTGTGCACACACAGCTTCTTCTTCAGATCACCATACATACCCCCTCTTTTTCTTTCCCTCCCACGCTCTCCCAGGAGAACAAGTGAACACAGAAAAGAATGGAGAACAGAAGCAATGAGGGCTGTGTGGGAGGAGCCACCTTGAGATCTTGAACACCTGAGTGTTGACTTAGCATAGTAAATGGAATTAGCTGTGAGTCCTAAAGGCAAACTTGTTAAAAAGAGCAATTCTCAAAGACAGATTGGAGTGAAACAGCTGCAAAGACGGCGGCTTCCAATCTTCTTCCCAACATTTAATATAAAATGCTCCTCTGCCTTGGAGGTCAGACACTTTTTTCTGCCGTCACGTGATGTTTACGCCTCCGTCTGATGGTGACAGAGGTCATGCTGGGTATAAAAGGTAACGTTGACCAACAGTAAACTGAAGAAATAAATTTTCGTTGACTCTGGGTATTCTGCTGAAGCAAGTGGCATCGCATTACGTGCATTTGACATGTGCCATCATCTGGGAAACGGCTTATACTTCTGGTTAGTAAAAAAAAAAAAAATGCTTGTGTTTAATTTGAGAGGATACTACCCATCTAAAATTCATACATTAGACGACAGTACGTAATTTGGGACACAACATTGGTTTTGGTTTTCGGAATAGTAGTAATAATGCAGAGTAAACAGGCGTCGTACAGACCGACTAATCCATAATAAGATTCGTTGATGATTTTCATAACTGATTAGTTGTTGCAGCTTTAGAATTTATATCAGAATAATACTTATGTTAGAAAGACTAATTAATCCTGCTAATCCTGTTAAAAATGCACTTTTATTGATTTCATCTTATTTTAAAATGAACTTGTGTCTGTAAAGCCAGGTCTAGGCAGATGATTCAGTTTGCCACTGCATTAGTGGACTGACCATTAATGACCCATTTCGAGGCGCCATTCTAACTAAATGTGCAACAAAGTGGAAACCAAGGAGAGTTATACTTGGGGTGGCCACCACATATTTTTCTGCTTTATTAGCTTTATCTGAGAATACACTTTGTTTCCAATTTGATTCTAATATGAATGAACTTCTAGGCCAAGAAAATAAATCAATGTTAATAGAGGCTTATGTTTATCTACAACTATCCAGTTTTGGTGAGTCTATGCCTACTATAGCCTCAGACTCCTGTTCTCATCTGATCGCTTTCATCGACAAGGCGTTTTCATCCACAGACCCACCACTCATAAGATGTTTTTGTTTTTCACACCATTATGTGTAAACTCTAGATACTTCAGGAGATCAGTAGTTTCTGAAACACTCAAACCACTCCTTCCATCACCAATCACCAAGCCACCAAGTCACATTTGTCCATTCTGATGTGAACATTAACTAAAGCTCTTGCCCTGAATCTGTGTGAGTTTATGCATAGCACTGCTGCGGTCTGATTTGCCGGTTGGATAATTGCAAGAATGAGCAAATCTACCAATGTAACTAATAAAAGGGACAGGGCGTGTATTTGCCAGTAGAAAAAGGCAAGAAGAAATGTCCTTTCATTCCCAGGGGATGAACTTCTTTTTGTGTGTGTGTGTGTGTGTGTGTGTGTGTGTGTGTGTGTGTGTTTACACCCTCTAACAGCTTTTTTGTATAATAGCCCATGTCACTCGAACATCTTTGTTTAAGAGAGTATAATTGCGAGATGATTAAAACCATGATATGCATCAGAACTGCCACTACTTTAACAAGTGCTTTTTAAAACCTGGCGTGAAAGTGGCCTTGAACGCCAAGCTTTCTTCCCCTCAAGCTAATAAATTCTTCTTGATCATACATACCAGAAACACAACAAAAGAAAATCTGCACAGTGTATTTATTGAGAAAGAAACAAAATGAATCTCTGTGCTCCAATTAGCGAATAATGTCCTGAGCAGGGTGAATTGAATGAACGAATCACAAACAGCGTGAAGTCCACGACGAGATTCTGACATGATGGGAATGAAATAAGCCCATGATCCCAGGACCAGCTGACATCGGAACGTGTCAAAAAGTGACTCATGTCAATAGTTAACTCCCACTTTTTTTTTCCTTTTTACAATTTGAAATGATGAAAATAATTACCATTACATTTGGACAATGTTTGTTGATTTTGTTCATGACATATGCTGGAATTCATCTTTAAGAGCAGGCTGCAATGAAATGATTGAAATAACTTTAAATATCATACCTGATGCAACAGATGACTCATCAAACCCCAGTGTGCCTGTATGGACAGAATGAAGTGGCTACAAAACTACAGCATATTATTGCAGTCCTGCTCATGGGGGTCAGTAAGATACACATGCTCAAGGACACAGCCCCAGGTCTTTTTATGCTCACACTGCCTTTCCACCAAGCAGTGGCAAGTGCTGTATTTCTGGCCATACACATGCTACATCAAATCCTCTTAATACCCCCAGATCACATCCAAATGTATTGCTTAAAATACTCTAAAGCAAGCACGCACACACACACACACACACACACACACACACACACACACACACACACACTATGTTGTTGCTTTAACTACAGTACTATTCAGTTACAGATGTGCAATATAATGAAAAGATGTCAATATTGTGACAGATTTGCTCATCATGCACTTTTCTGTAATACCGCCAGTAGACTTAAACATCATATTCATAAGAATTTAAAACTCTGATTACAAGCAGCTGGTTAGACATAAAAAATTTGTACAGAATATTATTAAATAATTTGTAATAAACCTAATATTTTTTCATTGTTTGGGGGTAGTACTGGTCACAGTTTTTCCCCTGACATTAACGTGTACCTTTATGTGTATTGTCATACACTGCCCACCCCTTGTTGTATTTGATTGCGGGTATATCGGCTGAATGCCTTTCTTCATTTAAAGAAGGAGTAGCCTTAAGCACTATTCGGACGGGACAGGTTTTCCCAGAGGAACGTTCATGTTTCACAGACGTACGCTGTGATTTTAATCCAGTCCGAATCAGCCAATCTGTGTTTTTCCTCATACCACCTCTGTAACCGCTCTTACGCATGCATTTTCTGCTTGCTATTCAGTATGGATGTAGATGTTTTTGCTACCCGGTGAAGAAATATTATAACTCCAACTACATTTAGAAATCTAGTCCCATCCAAATAGTGCTTTATGCACAACGGATGCACCCTAACAGAGGAGCACTGTCAGGCAAACACCCTCTGACTAATTCACTACATCACATCTCGGGATACATTAAAAACAACTTTGCGTGAAACAAATCTTCCTTTTTATCATGCTTCCCCAACCAAAAGCGTTTTAGTATTACTGTTTATTTAGTATTACTGTTTATTTAGTATTACTATTTCCACAGACACCAGATATACACTGCTCAGCCATAACATGAATAACATTGATTATTTCATTACAATGGCACGTGTCATGTGGTGGGATATTCATCCACCCATCTTCACCCGCTTATCCTTTTCAGGGTCACGGGCAACCTGTCCAGGGTGCCAATCCATTGCAGGGCACAATCACATACACACGTGGTAGGATATATTAGGCAGCATATGAAAACTCCGATCTCAAAGCCGATGTGTTGTAAGCAGGAAAATGGCCAATCATAAGGATCTGACCGACTTTGACATGGGCCAAATTGTGATGTTACATTTTCATGTGGAGGTCACTTTGACATGGACCACCTACAGTACCTACCGTAATTTCCGGACTACAAGCCGCTACTTTTTTCACAGACTTTGAACACTGCGGCTTAAACAATGACGCGGCTA
>JAOUWY010000051.1:8686727-8697640 GCA_025728095.1 Prietella phreatophila | reverse complement strand
AACTCAAGGGTTCACATACTTTTTCCACAAGCGCTATGAGGTTTTTTTGGTTGTTCTCAATAAAGACATGAAAGATCCGATTTTTTTATGTTATTCTTTTAGACACATTATAGTTGTCAAAACCCCCGACTTACATGAAGATCAGATCACATCTTATGACAAATTTATTCAGAAAACCATGAAATTCCAAAGGGTTCACATACTTTTTCTTGCCACTGTATGTGTGTGTGTGTGTGTGTGTGTGTGTGTGTTTGTGTAAACAAGAAAAATAGAATAGACAACCCTGAACCTGTGCCTCCAGTATGTGATGAAGTAAACAGAAAGAGACCAATGCTGTCCTTACCTCAGTCAGTCTTGTAACCTGGGGGGCCACCAGGGTTTTCTCAATAGCTCGCTTGACTCTTGCCTCCAGCCTCTTCATGCGGCTGATTTGCATGCGGTTGGTCTTCAGGATCCTCCTTGCTGACTCATTGAGTGCATCCTGTAGTTCTTCCAGTTGGCTGTCTGACAAACTATCCTCCGGGCCCACTTTGTCCCTTAACTCTTCATTGAGTGTGTCAGTTAGCATGAGCACCAGCTCCTCACACAGGTCATCCTGGTCCTTGTTTCTGAGGGTGTATCTAATCTGCTCCTGGAGATTCCTCTTTAGATTCGCATAGGTAAGCTTCCTCAGGAATACTGTTCTCACTGGTCCAACCCAGTCTGGTAGACAAAATAATGACTTTATAATAGATCCTTCTGGATTTGATAAAGATTTAGGTTGATCAAATTATATGCTCATTTTTAAGACTCACTACTCTCTGGGACAGCCTCCTTTTCTTGCTCCTTCTGGTCATCATATGCATCCAACTCATCCTCCTCCTCATCATCATATGATGTATAAGTTTTTTGATCTATGCTGAGGTCACTTGTACTGTAAAAAAAAATTATATGGACAGAAAATAAAAATTACACTTGCCTCAAATATATGTCTCTGATCAAAATTCATGTAAATATTATCAGTATCAGAACAGAATCATTTTATTCCCCACATACATTGACATGTATTAGGAATTTTTCTAGGTGTTTGGTCACAACATGATACATTCAACAAACACATCTCAGACAACATAACAATTACCATCCTAATATACAAGCGGAAATGATAGGCTTAGTTTTAATTTGTGGAGGTAGAAATTGCAGCTGGATGCAGATCTACCTGTTCAAAGATTTTGTATCTTGTTCACTGTCATTTGACAGACGCTTGATGTCTCCCATCCTCAGTGAAGCATCTTTGTTTTTTTCAATAGGGTGATTGTCAGTTTGAGATTGTTTTAAACTTTCTTCAGCACCCTGTGGAGTCACCTCCTTTTCTATTTTGGCCGATGGACCATTTGGATTAACTGCTTGCTGGATTTGCTGGAGCATCAAGTTTTCAGTTTCTTGGGTGACGCTGATATTTACATCCCAGCAGCAGAGTTTACAATTACGGGTGCACAAAACTCCCACGTGCTTCTTCTGCTCCTTCTCTTTGTTGGATTCTCGAGTGCCCCAGGAGACTATGTTCATGTTGACCAAGGAGTAGATGGTAAGGAGAAGGTAACCGCTAGGGATGCATATAAAGTACATGAGCCCATAGACAATCATGCCAAACTCCTGGGGATGAAGTATTGCTGTGACCAGGTACAAGACTGTCATGGACACCAGGAATATCCCAGTAGGGGTGATGAATGTTCCTTCCTTCACCATGTCACCTGTTACCACATTGAGAATGATTAGGTAAGTCGGTATAGAACAAAGGGATCACGAACAGTGCTAAGGAAGGCCATATTATCATTGTTGAGTTTTGTTATAGATATAACATGTCATACAGCAAATTAGTAGATATGCAGATTTACACTAATAGGTGATCACTCACCAATAATAGAGAAGAAAGATGCTGTCATCAGAAATGCATAAAAAACACTGAGAATGGCAGCGATGGTAATCTGGAAGTTGGATTTGGTGAAGAAACAAATTAGCATGTAAATTGCTGGTGGTATGACAGCTATGATAATGGACATAGTCCCTTCGATACTAAACACAAACTGGAATGCCCCTAAAGAAAAGAGAGAGAAATAATTTAGTCAATTATATACAGCAGTCCATTTTTTTTTTATGATGTAATGATTTCCACATCAGTGACATTTCCTGATCAATGAGTCCCAGACCTCCCTGAAATGTGAAAACCTGGATATACTGACCAGCTACCATCAAGGTGACAGAAGCAGGTCCAAGAATAGACGAAGCCACAGTGAAGATCTGGTAGAAGATGTAGAGCATAGATATGGAAGAATTCCTCTTTACAGTTTCTTTTCCACTGTGTAGCAGGTCTAAAGTATTTGCAAGCGTAGAGGGACCCCAGCGGCGCCTTTGGTTGTAGAACTCCTTAAATTCTTGGGGAGAATTAGTGTAAGCATCTGAGGCAGCGTTGTACTCCACTCTCCATCCCTGCTGGAGAAGCAATGTGCAAAGCCAGCGATCCTCACCTGAAAATACATTGTGAATGATCAGACATTGTAGTGAATTAGTTAAATGCTACCATTACCCCTGACCATAATAATCACTGTGACCATATAGTATATTCTCTAATGTGATGCCTAGGATAATTATTTCACTACACTTGCTAACATTAATTAGGTCATTAAGCTGTCACACACAACACAATACATATATCACAAGCAAAGGAATGCAAAGTCACAAAATCTTAAATAAATTTGGAAATGTTATTGGTCTGTGAGTCTGAATTCATAATCAGTGAGTGGTCAGTGAGATCCTCACTAAGGAGGCATCAATCCAATGTTTTTTGGTACATTCCAGCATGTCTCTGCTGTGTTGCTATATGAGCTACTGACAAGAAAAAAGCTGCAGAACATTCTGAATTTAATATGTTATTTATTTATTTTTTTTATCAGTTATGAATGTGAATTTACCTATCCTTCCCCCCCCCCAAAAGATATTTAGTGTTTAAGGGTTAATGATCCATTTAATTAGCCTAGATTGAGAGCAAGGAGCAAGTGAAAAAATTTTAATAAAATAAAGTGGAATTGAGTGACTGGCACCCCGCCTAGTGCCCGATGCTCCCTGGGATAGGCTCCAGGTTCGCCGCAACCCTGAATAAGGAATAAACAGTAGAAGATGGATGGATGGATGGAATTGAATGATGTTTTTATACAACGCATCTGGTGTGAATTGATTCTGTTTCCCCTGTTTAAAAAAGCAGCCATGAAAAGTGTACTTGTGCGTGTTCATGTAAATACACTACTAGGCTCTTTCCTTACATTAGTGTGCTGATTTCAAATGAAGTGTATTAGCTAGCTACATTAATTAGCTTCGAATCCCCACCAATGATGATAGTAGCTGATTGTTAAGAATAATATACACGGTATTGCTCACCTAAGATTGTCTGTAAACATTCGTTCTCACCTAGCCTGCACTGTTTGCTGGTGCTAACGCCGAGTTTTATGTTTAAGATGTTTTATCAGGTGACATATTGTGGGATGATGCTGTAGTTCCTCCTAGTGATGTTTTCATAGAGCACATTAGTGTTACATACACTAGCATTATGTCACATGCTATCACCTGGTATCAGTTGTCATAAAAATACTCATGTCTTATTGGCTGACAATTCTGCCAAAGCTAACACAGTCAGTGTGAGGAAAAATGGATATACGCCGATTAAATGGTTTGAAACTGAAACACTAAAATCCTCTCATGCTGAGCAGGAAAACAAGGTGTGTAAATGTCTATATGAGTTTGTGCATATGTATAAGTTATGTGAATATGACCAGAGCATAATGACAGATAACGTACTCTGCATGACACCATACAGTGATCGCTTAGTTGTGCCTCCCCTTGGCTAGCGACACCAAACTGCCTAGTCTCATGTTAGATAGCCAAAAGTTTTACATTTTATCGGGCTGATAGTCCTACAAACAGTGATAACACCCAAAGCAAATTTTATGATGAATCCAACTTTTTGTCCAATTTTCAAATTTTTTAAGCAATTAGACCTCGCAAATGCACGCAAACAGTCTGTTTCGAAGTATGTTTTTAATAGTTTTTTGATTGAGAAAAAGCTGGGCTCAGCCGCGGTTGATTAATAGTTCCGCTAATGCCCCTGGTCTTAACCCTTTTTAACTGAAATGGATGAATGAATCATGAATACCTGTAAACTCACACTAGATGAAAAGGCAAAGGAATGAGAAGACAGAGAACATTAATTTTCCCAAATAGGTCAGATTAAAAATGAGCTCTAAACTAAAATATGTATACAGTGGTCAAAGAAGACTCAGTGTGCTGTCACAGTTGGCTGTTGAGTGTGAGCTTGTTATTATAGTTTTGCAAGGTGAAATTCAAAAAAGAAGCCAGTCACCTAAGGTAAGACACATTACCAAGACTACTCAAATACTCACAATGGATGTGTAATGTAGTAATGTAATAATGTATTCATTTTATTTTGCAGGTGTTGGATTGCGAGGTGGTGCAGTCAGGGCTCTGAGTATATCTGCTTACCTTGGTCATATTGGACATATTCAGAAGCCCTGGTGGCCTTGGTGGTGTATCGCTTCAGCACATTGTCATCCATTAGAGCTGACCCTCTGAACAGGCTGAAGCAGCCCGGGCTGCAAAGTACACACCCAAACACATGCTCTGCTGTTTTTTGTAGCCAGTGACCCACAGCATACTCAAACTTCTGATACCACACCATTGGCCCTGAAATCAAATATGAGCTTTCATTACCACCTGAAGTAGACACATTTTGAATTGCAAGGAGACATGCAATAAAGACAAAATTCTTACCCATTCCAGTTGGATGAATTCTTCCACAAGCAGCACCCACATTAGCATACATTCGAAGACGATCAACCAGTAAAATCAAAGCAGAAGGGTGGAAATCGGTGTCTCCATCCAAAGCCAAGATATACGTGTTGTCATCTGATATGTGTTTCCTTTTACTATCGTTGTCAAAGTTAGGTAAGAGGTAAGCCTCTCCATCCAGTGATATGAGACTTGCGCGACATACATTGTTCTGTCTCTGTTAGCACACATAAAAGAAAAGTCCACATGAACAATGATTTCATTTGCTTAGCACATACTTATTATGTAAACACTTTAACATATGGCATTAGAAAAAGACTTACAGTGATTTTTTGGGGATTTTTCACTATGTAACCTTTCCAACCCAGGAGATAATACATATACATTATCTGCAAAGAAAATAATCAGTATATGTAACATGTCAAAGTGACATCATGTGACATGACATCACTTATGATGATAATTCTAAAATACAGCTTAGTTTTAATCGCTTCAATCTCACCTGTGACCATCTCTTTTTGTTTCGTATTAGAGTTTTGTCCTTGAGATGAACATACAACATATTTCCCTCGGGTAGCACAAATGCAATCCGGCCACCATAAGGAGTTTCAATGATAGAGACTTCATCTGGCTCTTTGTTTGTGAATACTCTGTAAAGCATAACAAACAGTTAAACTTTTAATTCTGCAATAGTCGTTTGATAAATCACAAACAATATAATTTTAAAATGATTGTTACCTGTATACTTCTATGACCACATTTATTAGATCTTCCACATATGAATTGACCACCTTGTTCTCAGTGCCTTTTTCTTCCATGAAGGCATCATCGACAAAAATATGGCATTCAAAGTCAAAAACGTCATTGTGGTCTTCCTTTGGATCACCTCTGTACCTGTCCAGTCTAAAACCATTGACAAATTAGAGTGAGTTAGAGCTATTAAAAATATATAAATATATAAACAAAACAAAGCATAATTTTTTTACCTGAACATTGAGGTAAGGATCTTAAGCATCTCATCATATGTTTCATGCCACATTGTTGCACAGAGATATATGACACAGTTCTCTACATTCTCAGTGCTGAAATACATACATTTAAAAATGTAAAAAAAAACATTCTTGGTGGACACCAAGACGTTTGGTATTCAAAACCAAGTAAATTTAATCAAATTACCTTTCTGGGTTCTTTACTTTCATTTTGATGTTTAGTAGTAGAGACTGATCAATGAAAGCAGATTCATACAGCCGCCGCACAAAGAGCTGGGATGTCCTCTCAATTCGCGGTAACTTCATGCTCCAAACATAATATGTGCATGTAATTAACCCGAGCCACATGCAGACACCCTCAAGTGCGAGCATGGAGAAAGGCCAAACTGCATAATGGCTATTCAGTGTTGTTCTGCAGATACTGTTGGAAAGTTCCAGGAGGACCAGTGGAGTGCTGTTAGAGACCTTCAGCTTCACAAGACCATAGCAAAAGTCCAGAAAAGGATTGTCAATTGGTGTGTAATTGCCTGTCACTTCAGACAAGTATGAAGTCTCTGGCACCACATTCAAGGTGCTTGCTTGAGTCAGGAATAATATTATGGCTACAATCAGTGTAGCAGGGCCTGTCAGTGAGACTGGCATGGCAAAGCTTATCCTCACTGCATGGATCTTGCAGGCCACAACCCCAAACCAGTGACAGGCAGCAGAGCCGAAGGCTTGAAGGAAAAACACCCCAAGGCCTATCTCAAGGGTATCTTCAGTAATTTCTGTGAAAGCATTCCAGTTGATGCGGGTCTCCGCTATTAGGCCATAATAAAAAAAGTACACCCCGACAGTGACAGCAATCCTCATGAGACTGGTGATCATGAACACAGAATCTCTGAAGCCATCTAACTCACTTAGCATATCTTGAATCTTGGATACACTGCTGGCCTGTAGAGAATTCTCCCACCAGTTTAAAGAGATAAGAAGAGAGGCAAAAATAGCGAGAGCAACATAGTAATAACAGTCTTGCTCTTGGTCTGAGACATAAGAAGATATTCGCACATAGTAATCAATACCCAGCAGGCTATAGCCGGTGAGCACTAGAACAATGGAGCAAATAGGAAAGATGATCATCCAGGTTTGGAGCTGAAGACGAAGGAAAGCATGACATACGGCAGTGCCAATGCAGACTCCTCCAGATATGAAAAGGTTGGTGAGCACATCAAATTGGGGCATCACAATCAGAACCAAGATTGAGGTCCCCAGTGCCACAAGGATCTCAATCCCTGACATCTGCAATAAGATATAAGAATAGTTATAGCATTTGGTGTGTAGTTGATGCAGTTTCTGGAGCCAGTTCCTAAATCCATGTAGACTTATATACACTTTAAAAAAAGAGAAAAAGCAGAAGTATGTGGATATACTGTCTAGGGTAGGAGTCATCAACTGCTGCCTTGCAGTCCTCATTAACCATTGCTATTTCTATAACAGATCCTATGTTGCAGTGTATCCAATCACATCTGTTTATGTAACTTTTTCCAATGAAGGCAACTTCAGCTCTGAGATTGGCTAGTGTCATGTCACAGCAAACCAGACTCTAGTTTCCATTCTGCTCTGTGGCCTACAAACATGGCTGCCATGGACTACACTTTCCACAAACACATATGTTCACCTTTTCCGCGCCACTAGTCAGACACACCTGCTCCCATTCACACTCACAATCATACCACACATTAAAAGATACTGCTCATTCACAATGTGTTTGTGAAGTAATATGTGCAGTTGCCATTGTCTCTGTCATTTACCAAGTGGTTACCTTGTTCATCATATTCACTCATGGTTTTTGATCTTGTTTCTGGTTACTTGTCTTAGATTTTTGCCTTGCCTTGTTTATGCCCGTATGTTGATCGCCTGACCCCTGCCTGTTATTTCGACCACACCTCTGTCTTACGATTTAGATTTATCTGAATATCTCTCTTCAATAAAGCTCTTAACTGCGATTGTATCCATTCTAAACCTCATTTCGTGACAGCTAAAAAGGGGCAAGCTTTCCCAGATTTTCCATCTTTCTTCTTTTTGATTAGCAAACTCACATAGTATGTTAGAAATAAAATCTGTGAAAAAGAGAATGTTTAATGACAAACGGACAGAGAAGTATATACTTATTTTCCCAAAGTCAAATTAAAAACAACCACCCATCTGTTCACTGCATTACTCAAAATTCTTAACATGAAACACTTCACTGTGAAACAAAACACCACCACTTTAAACTATTTATAAGCATAAATTAATCACTAATAACATAATGGTACCTGTACTTTGTTAGTTGCTTATCCAGATCTTTTTAAGCAAAGACATGTAAATTATATAACTGAACTTTTAACAAGTTTTAGTCCTGGTCTAGGGATATGCTTACATTTCTGTCACAAATAGATCAAAGTAGGGAATACCAAGAAAATGTCACTAATCAAGGAATTATTTTTATACTGTATTTGCATTAGATCAACTCACAATCCCCATGGTTTTCATGGTTGGTGGAACAAAGCTTTTGAAGGCACACTTCCACAGACACTTGAGGAATACCAGCAGGTTGGGTGTTACCAGGGCACACATCAGCAGTAGCGTGTAGAACTGCCTATCTGTAGAACTCCTCAGGGATTTTGGACTGGAAAGTGTGACTAGTGTTAGGAAAGAACCCTGCAATACAATTTGTTATATTATTTAAACAATCTATTTAGCAGCACACACACAAAAAAACTGAGCTTAAAGGAAAACCACCTGAAACCCATAAATATAATTATTTTGTGATTCTGGTGTTCGCTGTTGCTGTATATTTGTTTTTCTCATGGGAAGTTAGCAGTTTGCCACTCTAATCACTCTAATGTCACAGGGGAACATTGGTAGTACAGCTGTAATGATGCTTAATAGGAGAAAAAAAAGAAGAGTAAAATTCCACTGGCTTCAATATGAACAGGTAGTCAAATGATATTTTGTTTAATAAATATATATATATATATATATATACTAAGAATTTCAGTACAAATATATGTTGCATTAAATCAATTACTTAGAAAGATTAATATAATATAGTATAATATAATAAGTCATTCAGCCTGGATTTTTCCTTTAAAGATAGATACATTTTGTGAAACAGTCAAACATAAAAAAAAGTTTCATATATGTGGTGGCTTTGAAAAAAGAAAAGAAAAGAAATATCTTAAAACCAGTCAATTGTAAAACAATCAATCAAACAAACAAACAAACAAAAAACCAAGACGATATCACATTATATTATTTCAATTATCTCACACAAAATTGTGTGAATTTGCTTTTCCTTATGATCCCTTTACCCTCTTAATTTACTTCCTTTTTGCAAAGTTACCAAGTCATCAGTCACCAGTTCATTGTATCTAAACATTGCTATGATATTACTGTATATCAGTGAGGGTAGGAACATTCATAAACATTCAGGAGGATATAGATTACAGAGTACAAAGTATCCTTAACTCACTGCTATCATAAATTCTCTTGTAAACTGCTGTAGATACAGCAAACATTCCACATCAATTCAGAGGTAATAATGGTTGAATAAATAGAAACAGGTGTGGCTGCTGTAATGAAGACAGTTCTGAAAACTATGCAATAAATGATTTCTGAATTACGTATGTCTTGAGGAAGTTTCAATGTTACAGTTCACCTTGCTGATGACGGCACTGGTCAAAACCAATATGCCTACAACCACTGCTATGAAGTGCTGCATTAATATCAAACATGTTTTCTTCTTTTCTTTCTCAGCTCCAATAGGATTTAGCTGAAACGGATCCCATGTGTCCCTGTAAAAACATTAGTGTATTGTTAATTTTTAGACGCTCAAATGTAAATTGGATATTGCATACTTTATCATTCTTCTGGGTGACAGTAATATACTCTCTATACTATAATCAAGGACTGATCAAGGACTTTCATAGCCATAGGACTTTCATGTGTACTTTTATAGCCATAACCTGGGAGCCACACTGGCTCTTAATAATTCTAAACAACAAAGTATTTTAGAAAAAAGGTCTTTATCAATGTAAAAAGGTCTATAATAATAATAATAATAATAATAATAATAATAATAATAATCATAATAATAATCATAATAATAATAATAAATTATTTTTAAAAAAAATAATAATAATATTGAAATATACACTCTTACAAATCAATTTGATCCAATTAAATAACTTAGCAAATAATGGCAAATATTACTGCTAAATAATTCTAGTTCTTTACTAGTCAAAGATTATGTCATATATTAATTCAAAATGTTTATTTGATGGTACCTGTGCCTCCCCTCTCTCTTTTGACCCCTATTCCTCAGGTCCTCCATGTTATTCTGCTACTCCATTAACAGTCTGGAATGAAGTCTGAAGACTGGTGTATTTAAGTCTTTTTCCTTCAGTTATGACTGGACCCTTAGCCCTGCCTCATTTACAATACACAAAGTCATAAACAGGTACAAAGATCACCTGATTCCCTCTGAGGCTTCAACAGGAAATGGTTAGTTTATATACAGGACAAAGACCAATAACTGGTAACATTATCAACCCTTCTGTTAAATGTTAATGAACAGTAGGGTATAATCATATTTCATAGTAAATAAAATAGAGAAGCATATGTCTATATACTGATGTGTATGCATCGAAGTAAGTTGGTACCTTAAAATATCTCATACACATCAGTAGTTACAGAATGTTTTTTAAAACTCTCAATTATCATTATAACATTTTTTGAAAGCTATTAGTAATGCCACTGTATTATTTATTTTAAAAAAACAAAACATATTTTTGATGTTTTACATAGATTTTAAAAATAACACTGCATCACAATTTTGTGGAACTATACATTTTCTGGTTTTTGTTCTTTTTTATCTGGGTCTTTTTTTTTTTCATTTCTTTTCTCCATGGCTGGTGAGGCCACCTCTTTAACCTCGGACAGGAACTTGGCTTGAGAGGCCATCTTGCACTGCTGAAAGCACCTAAGTAGTTATATCATACACTTTCTGTCAAACTGTCAATCAAAGTGTTGTGTGTGATAATTTATGGCCCTCTGTGCTTC
>JAOUWY010000051.1:8375940-8388457 GCA_025728095.1 Prietella phreatophila | reverse complement strand
CACACACACTCACACACACACACTCTCACACACACACACACACACACACACACACACCCACAGACATGCAACAATTATTGGCACCCCTATGAATTCACATGAGAAAAATATTTGAAGTATGTTCCCATTGATATTTTATATTTTATTTGTACACTTGGGTGACTAAGAACAGGAAACTGTTCAACCATGACTTCCCGTTTTACAGTGACATAAATATGAGGTAACATGTAGGCCAAATTCCCTTAGTCATTGATACCAGTGGGAAAGACCACGGATTATAGCTGTGATGTGTGGCAGAAGGTTGTTGAGCTTCACAAGTGGCTATAAGAAAATAGCAAACGCATTGAAAATGCCCATTTCCACCATCACGGCAATAATTAAGAAGTTCAAGTCAACTGGAAATGTTATGAATCAACCTGGAAATGGAGATGTGTGTATATTGTGTCAACACAATGTGAAGAGGTTGGTTCGAGTGGCCAAAAAATCTTCAAGGATCACAGCTGGAGAATACAGAAGTTAGTTGTGTCTTGGGGTCAGAAAGTCTCCAAAACTCCAAAGTCACCTACATCACCACAAGTTGTTTGTAAGGGTATCAAGAAAAAAACCCTCTGTTCTCATCCACAAACTATCTTAAGCATCTTCAGTTTGCCAGACTACTGGAACTTCAAATGGGATCGGTTTCTATGGTCAGATATAGCGCTTTTTAGCAATAAACACAAGAGGTGGTTTTGGTGCACACAGCGAGGTAGCCAAAGGGAAAAGTATCTCATGCCCACTGTTAAATACGGTGGTGGTTCTTTAATGTTTTTAAACAAAAAGACCTGGACATTTTGTTAGGATACATGGCTTTATGGACTATGAAAAATCAACAGATATTACATGAAAACCTGACTGCATCTGCCAAAAAGTTTAAAATGGGCTGTGGTTGGATCTTCCAGCAGAACAATGATCCAAAACATACCTCAAAAGCAACAAAAAATGGTTTACCGACCACAAAATCAAGGTCCTGCCGTGACCATCCCAGTCCCCTGACTTGAAAAAACCTGTGGGGTGAATTGAAGAGGAGAGTCCACCAGCATGGAACACGAAATTTGAAGGATCTGGAGAGATTCTGTATGGAGGAATGGCATCAGATCCCTTGCCATGTATTCTCCAACCTCATCAGGCGTTATAGGAGAAGACAAGCTTGACAAAGGGAGGTAGCACAAAGCATTGACTAAAAGCATGCCAATAATTGTTGCACACCTACATTTAACAAAGATATTTTTTGGATAAACCTGTGTTTTGTTTGCAATTGTTTGATGTCCATGAGAGCAGAATATTTTTGTGAATTTCTTTAACAAAAGAACAAAATAATAGACAAATTTTCACAGCCTTCATTGCTCATATTTACCAAGGGTGCCAATATTGGTGGAGGACACTGTATGTTTTGGATCATGAGGAGATCCTTTCTTTCTCCACACCTTGGCCTTCCAATCACTTTGACAGAGATTAATCTTGGTTCCAGAACTCTTGTAGCTCATCTCTGTATTTCTTTCCGAATTCCAATCTGGCTTTGTGATTCTTATTGCTAATGAGTAGTTTGCATCTTGGGGTATGGCCTCGATATTTCTGTTTTCAAAGTCTTGTTTAAGTGATGGATTATATACCTTCATCCAGCCCTGTGGAGGTCGTTTGTGATGTCACTCACTGTTTTTTGGGGGGGGGTTTTTCACAGCTTTCACAATGTTTCTGTCATCAGCTGCTGTTGTTTTTCTTGGCCGACCCATTCGGTGCCTGTTGCTCAGTACACCAGTGGTCTAACAGGACACACCAAAGTAACAAGAAACGCCTGTCGGTCGCATGGTCCAATATTTTTGCTCGCCTACGAATTCTGTGGTCTGATACAAAATGTGTCATTTAGCACATAAAGATATAAATATCAGGAAATTTTTAAAACCTTTTGTCATATTCATCTTTTGATCTCAAACCAAAAGTCTTCAGTGTACAGGGGACTGTATATTTGTTATTAAAAAGTTATTAAAAATTAGAACTGACTGACCACAAAATGATAATGAGCAAGTTAGGATTTGCAATCCAAATCCCTCAGGCTAGATATCACTTAGATATTATTACTTACGTCTCCAACAGGCACCTCCACTGTTATTTGCAAACCTCTGGTGATCGACGACCAGCTGTTTGTCGTAGTGGCTCAGCTCTTTGGTGGCTCACACATCTACAAGCGAGACATCTCTGCCAACAAGTTCATCAAAATCCAAGACATTGACATCCTAAAAATCCGCAAGCCTAATGATGTGGAGGTGTTCCGCTTGGATGGAGAATCCTTCTTTGTCATTGCTGACAGCTCCAAAGCTGGTTCCACCACCGTGTACAAGTGGAATGGCAACGGCTTTTACTCACATCAGTCGCTGCACCCGTGGTACCGTGACACTGACGTGGAACATCTGGAAATTTCTGGCAAGCCACACCTGATCTTATCCAGCAGCTCTCAACGGCCTGTCGTCTACCAGTGGAACAGGAGCTCCAAACTGTTTGAGAGGCGCACTGACATTCCTGAAATGGAGGATGTCTATGCTGTGAAGCACTTTCAAGTGAAAGGCGAGCTCTATGTGTGTCTAACACGCTTCATTGGTGACTCCAAGGTGATGAAATGGGACGGCGCCATGTTTGAAGAGGTCCAGAGTGTGCCCTCACGAGGTTCCATGGTCTTCCAGCCGTTCGCCGTTTCAAACTGGCAGTATGCCATCCTGGGCAGTGATTACTCCTTCACTCAGGTGTACCGCTGGGATGCCAAGAAAGGCCAGTTCATTCACTTCCAAGAGCTCAACATCCAGGCCCCAAGAGCATTCTCACTGGTGTCCATTGATAATCGAGAGTTCCTCCTGGCATCCAGTTTTAAGGGGCAAACACGCATATATGAACACTTGATCCTTGACTTGAGTGAGTGATTGAATGATGAATGGGGGTGGGAGTTACTGATAAACCAGTGATATGTTCCACTTTGTGGGTAAATGTGGAGAAGTTACTGATAAATCAGTGATGCTTAAGCTTGAGAATGGATGACATGGGTAGCACACATGCATGCCAATGCCTTTACATAGGTGTCCACCATCGCTTGAAATCCATATTGTTAAGCCAAGCCATGCTCTAACACTTCACTGAGTGTATTGTTATCTTAACTAAATGATTACAGATTTTGGTGATTATTGTAAACACAGCTACTGAAAATAGATCTTTTATTCTATTCTATTTATGATCATGTTTGAAACAATATGCTAAATTCAATGTTTACATTTTATCCCTGCTTTCCATTTGTAAACTGAAAACGTATAACGCTTTTGTAAGACGTGGGGCCAAACCAGCAAAAGAATTTGATAGGATTTTGAAATCATTTTTATTGATGTTGGTTTGTATGATCTGTAAACGCAACTAAAGACACTGTTTTAATAATTACATCCAGTAATAGTTATGTGATTCAAAATTTTTAATAGACCGTACCATGATGACATTGTTCTATTGGACCAACAATCATTTGCCACAAACGTATTCAATTCATTATACCTGCATTGTTTGGAAACCAAAGGTCAAAACTGAAGCCATGGTTGTAAATTGAAATAAAAATATACATCACATGTGTTGATTTTCTGACTGCAGTGTTTTCGTTTTACTCCCCTTCACGAGATAACAAGGGTAGACCGCATGATATTGGGGGTTAATTAGTAATCACATATCTTGTTTTATAGTGCCATATCATTTGTGCTTTATGGTTCCAAAGTATTCCATGTTTACTCTGAAACATTCGAAGTAGTTTCCTAGTACCTCAGTTCCTTACTTTACAATCTCTTCTGGTGTTTGTGGTTACACAAGGGTCTGCTTTGAACTCCAATGTCTTGGAAATTTTTAACATTTTCCATTGTGTCTCTGAAGCATTGGCTGCCACTCCTTGGATAGCCATGTGTTAACAGACACATACAATACTGGCTTTGTTGCCATGATTCACTGGCAAGGCAGGACAAGTTCACGTAGACTCCATGGTCTGGCCTGAGTGTTGTTGAAGGATTCTAGCTCATTTCATGTTGCCCAGAGCAACACATTTGCCAAACTGCCTCAACAGGGGGCTGCATCTGCTGTTGTGCAGCAGGAATCTCTTATTTTCAGGGATAATACTACATCACAAAACAGCAGGGGGCTACATTCAATGACCCTCATGCACACTTGCTGTATATTCTAATAAGGATGTTTTGGGATATATTACTAGATAAATATATTATGTGTGCCATTCTTTGTGTAAATCCCAAAATAAAGAAGCTTCAGGTTTTAAAACACACAGTGTCATGAGTCCCTACTTAAATATTTCAATATCTGGATCTCAGCAGCACTAACCAGCATTTATCCAACTAATCATGTAAAAATGGTCATGTACACACTTTCATATCGTGTTTAATTCAAGTAAGTTTAATATTGTGCACTAGTGAAATGGAATCAGATGGTCCTAAACAAGAGCCATGCACACACAAATGCCAGAATGTATTTTTTAACACTTCAGATTTTTAGCAAAACACAAACTGCTTTGCTGCAAGGGCACAGACAGCATTTCTGTGTGCTTCTGACTATTCCAACCCTCAATGAGCCACAGATATACGTAGTACCCACATACACGGCTTGTCAACTCTTCTGGTCACAGTTCCACGTGTGATCCATTAGATGCATAATTTACTACATTTCTGAAGCATTTTTATAGCCCCTATAAAGTTTAGTTTTTTCTTTTTCAAAATTTAACCCTTGGGGACTTAAATTTGTTTTTTTGCTTTCTATATTAATGTCACACATTTCTTTTTAAAATCTCTATCCGTGACAAAACCTGAATATCCAGCATATTATATTATATTGCATGTGGCAATGTATAGCCATAAAACAAAATAAAAAGAAATATAATTCCTCTCAGTATTCTTTTATCAAACACTAAATGCCTCTCTAATACAAAGCAGCACATAGCAGTTATAGTGTAAGGGAATAAATACAAGAAAGGCTAAGTATATGCAGCACAAATGAGCAAAATAAAATGTACGATCACAATGTGTTTCAAATGTCTTCTCCAGCTCTGAATATTTCTCCAGTGTTGTGCAAGTACAGGGCTTTGACCACTCAATGTAATACTTAGTACAACAAATCCTTGTCATGAAGTTCCTCGTTTCTTTTTTTTTTTTTTTGTCTGTGTGTGGCATCATCAGCCTTAAACTCTTCCATGGCTTCTTAATGTCATTTAAAAAATAAAAATAAAAATGAAGGAACAACTAAAACTATAAAAATGTTCTCAAACATTATCCTGTACGGCAATCAAAATATTCATACCACACCTGCAGGATGACATATGCATATTCATATAATACAGTCTTTGATAAATAGCCGTGTCTCTCTATGTACTAAACTGTACAGTTTGAAAATCCATACTGGTTATTTGGTAGCTCAGTCAACACCGAAATCATTTAAAATGGCTATTCAACATGTAGCATATTATTCTGTTAGTATCAGGTTGATAAAGGTGGGAATATAGCTGCAATGAAAAGGCAAATGTGTTTAATAACGATGAAATCTAATAGCTACAAAGTAGCACAGTAGAACTTGCATAATACTAATTGTCATTAAATGTTGGCATTTTTGGTTATGCTATTACAAATTTTACCTTTTAAATATTCAGAGTTATTCGTGTTTATATCATCTTCACCCTACTGGCCATAATGTTTTCCTACACGTAATTTGATATTCCCCATTCCCTCAACATTACACTGTTACACTCAGTCAATAGTATTCAGGGGTTTGGTGTATATTCTGTGCAACGATCACACTATACAGTGCCTTGCATATATGTGCACCCATTTGATCTTTTCCAAAAAATTAGTTTGCTAAATTATTTCCAAATAAAAATATAAAAGCCGTGACTGCATAAGTAATTCTCTTCACAGGACAACCATAGTCCAGTGGGGAAATGGGGAAAAGTGTTGAGAAGAGAATAAAAAGCCACAGGTTTCCCAAAAGGCATGTTTGAGGCTCAACAAGTGTGTGGAAAAAGGTTCTCTGCTCTGATGAGACCTAAAGTGGACTTTTTGGCGTTAGCACAAAGCGTTACCTTTGGCAGATGCCCAACACATATTGTGGGGATGCTTTTCATCAGCAGGGACAGGGAAACTGGTCAGGGTTGAGGGCAAGACTGATAATGCTAAATAGGCAATGCTAGAAGAAAAAACTATTCCAGTCTGCAAGAGACTTGGGACTGGGGCAGAGGTTCGCCTTCCAACAGGACAGCTCAAGGCATACTGCCAATGATACACTGGAGTGGTTCAACACTAATGACCTGACTGTGTTAGAATAGCCTAGCCAAGATCCAGGCCTCAATCTGATCAAGAATTTCATTCAATTGGATGGAGCTTGAAAAATAGATCCAGATACACAGGGCTGATAAAGACGTATCCCAGAAGACTTGCAGCTCTGGTTCTACCCAGGCGGGTGAATACTTATACAACTAACTAGTGTTTTTTGGTTAAACAATTTGGTTAAAGAAATTCCAGTTATTGAAAGTTTGTTTCATTGCAAGGTTGTTGAAGAGATGTGGAAAATGTGGAAGAGATTTTTTTGGGGGGAGGAGGTGAATACTTCTGCAAGGCACTGTATATGTGTGGCGGCCTGGGAAACCCCTTCACATGGTGAAATTTTGACATTTTCTACAATATATATAGTTCTCAAATCGGTTTTCTGACATGAAACACACTTCTCTTTTGAACAACTCGATCAAAGCTCGATCACCACATGAGGAAATCATACTTAACTAGCACGGTTGTATACATTTTTAGGCTGACTGCCTTTTTTTTTTTTTTTTTAAACCACTGTGGCTCTTTCCCCAACATGATCTTTGCAGTAAGATAGCCAAGGCAGGATTAGAAAGTAAATAAAAACATTTCCATGCTGTTTTGGTGAAATATTTTATATTTACGGGTTCCTAAGTTGTAACGTCATAGTATGAATGCAGAAAAATCCGCTTTTCTTCTTTTTTGGGATTTCTAACAGAATTTAGCCACAGCAACAAGTTTTCCCAGACCAGCACACGTATAATTCCATCAGCATCAAAATAAAATCACTGACTGGGGCCTACATCAGATGGGAAGGTTAATGGAAAAGCAAAACTTACAGGATGAGCACCGCACATTCTGTTAAGGCAGCACCTCGGCTCTAGCCAAATGTGAACCAAACTTACCGCTGCAAGCTCACATTGAGCCCCAGTGTTTCCTTTCTGTCCTTTCTGTGTGTCAGAGCTTCAGCTCATCAGCAATTTTGCAAGCGATGTTCTTGAAGGCGATGGATGTGCCTGAAATGCGCTTAAAGCGCACACCATTGAGTGAGAGGCGTGGTAGCTTGCAAACCTCCATCTCCCACTGGACCAAGTTGTCATGGCGAGCATCACCATGCACGCAGAAAAGCAGGAAACGCTCGCGCTGCTCGTAGTCACAGCCATTGTCGTCTAGCGATTTGCGGATCTCACGCATCATGTCGCCTGGCTCCATGGAAGATGTCGTCTTCATGCTCCACGTGAAGCGCAGTGAGCGTGGCTTCGAGTCGCGAGTCTCATCTTTCGAATCTCCCAAAGTGCTCCTGTCAGCAAAGCGGAGAATTTTAGTCGGTAACACTGTAGAACTCACTTCTAAAGCCTGCACAAAAAGTTTTCCTTCAAAAACCTCACCTTGGTGACTCTGACTTTCCACTTGCCTCCCCTTCACTTGGAATCCTCAAAAAACAACAACAATCAGAACACACAATTATCACCATATTCTGGTTCACGGACACAAACAACGTGGTCTGAACCAAGTCAGAAAGCAAGAGCAACATAATGTGCTCAAATAGAACACATAACAACAAACTGTGGTAATATCAGTGAGACAGGAAGTGACAATATTTTGACTGGGTCATCCAGAAGAGATCTAATTGAAGTGAAGCTGGCTACGTGCTGGGCAACATCAAGATCAGGATCTCACAAAGGAGTTTAGGAACTCACTCCCGTGTTGTCTTGTTTGTGTTTGTCTGTTTACATTGCCATGTGTGTTTTCATTTTGGATGATGTCCTGTCTCCATCATTGGTTCCTTCATGTGTCCTTATTCCTCGCACCTGTCTTCAGTTCACCCTTTAATCAGTTTGTATATTTAAACCCATGTATTCCTGCGTTCGGTGCGAGGTAATGTTCAGTGTTTACCGACTCTTTACCGAGCCTTTGTTCAGTGTTCTGATTTCCCGGTTCTCGATATTGTTCTGGTTTCTCATTTCTGCTCTTTAGATTACCTCATTGTTGTTTTTCACAAATCACCTGACCTCTGCCTGTTTCCTATTTCCAAGTGGATTCACACTGTGGATTTGTCTGCCTGCCTCTCAAATAAAGCACCTTTTTCTGCAATTGAATCCGTCTCAACTCTCCGTACACACACGAGGCAATACGACATTCTGCAAGATACAGCTGGAAAACTTCCCAAGGATTTGTCGTCTGAACTTGTACGTTTTTTTACATTCATAAAGCAGCATATGACACTTTCGTTCAAATGTACAGCTGTATTTAAGTGTCATCACCGTGCTGCCTTCATCACTATTATTATTATTATTATTATTATAATGATGGCTATTGAACAATAAAACAATTAGGGTTGAGCATTATAGTGTGTGTCTCATCACAGGCATAAGAATGATGTGATTAAACTCACATCACACAAATAACACATTTGTTCTTCCTATTATTTAAGGCGAGTATAACAAGTCAGTAATGCCTGCTTGAAGCCATGTCTCCTTTGAATCGCAAGAGTGGTAAACAAAATAAGTAATTATGTTTTTGACTCTTAGCCAGCCAACAGCCAAGAAATTCATGTGTTTTTGTCATTTTTCCTTTTGTGCCATTTGTACTTTGATTGGAAAATGTAAGCGGAGTCTATTTACTTTCAGTTTTGTCTCCAAAGACGTGAATAAATCATTTCATTATGTGTACTGATTTGCGGTGACTATTACTTAAAAGAACATCAACTACTGTATACCATTCTATAAATTTTTTCCTACTGGAAACGATTTAACTTTGGGGTTGGTAACAGTCATTCTCGACAGCTGATTATTTCCTATAAGAGCAAGCCCCCACATGTTAACTCTATTCAATTCTATTCTAATACAACAATGAAGAGAACGAGCAATATTATAAGTACTGCTTATGATATTAATGGCACACAGCTGGCACCACTTACCACTTACCTGCGGGCAAACTTGGAGGTAAGTTTGCTGATTATGCCGGTGGATGTGCCCCGGCGTGCTGGTGCTAGGGTGCCTGTGTCATGGCAGAGGGTGGGCGAGGCAGGCGGGCCATTGTAGGTGGCACTGCGGCGCTCGTGTAGCTGCGCTCCATGGAAGGTGCTCCGGCTGGATGTCCCTCTGGGGAAATGAGTGCGCTCTGGTGTGCTGATGCTGTGATCGGATGGTGAGGTGGACGGAGGCCTAGCACTTGGACTGAGAAAAAGTACAAATGCTTTCTGAAGTCCGAATGTAGACTATGTGAATCATACTCTCACAATACTGTAGTGCAAAACAGCACTTTAAAATGTAACTTGCATCAGTGGGTCTGCATGGACTCGAAATGAAATGGCACCACCTGCAGGCAAAAGTGGTTGAATGCAAAGCGTGAGTGTGCCGTGTTCACAGGCTTCTTGCTCACCTTCCCTTGTATTCGCTGTTGTCTTCTATAGGTGGCAGGGTGGTTTTGGAGGAGGCGCCTGTGGAAGACACGGATTTCAAGTATCTCTGTCTTGTAGACATCAGAGCTGAAGTGGCACCGGAGGCTGACATCGTGCTGCCAGAGACCTCTGTTAAACTGGAGGGAGAGAGAGAGAGAGACTGAGCTACTAAAATGCACTTTACTGATTGAACACTACACACCACAAGAGTGTAGTGTTTATAGTTGGGTCAGTGTATATAGCTGGGTTCATTATCACTGGCTTTCTCATCTTTTTTGTTGTGCTTTTGTTGGCTATTGGATCCTTAAATAATTTAAGTAATTTGTGTTCGTATTTAGTCAGACTGATTTGATGTTTTCCTTGCATATGGGGCAGTGGTGGCTTGGCGGTTAAGACTTTGGGTTACTGACCGGAAGGTCGGGGTTCAGCCCCAGCACTGCCCAAGCTGCCATTGTTGGGCCCTTGAGCAAAGCCCTTAACCCTCTCTGCTCCAGGGGGCGCTGTATCATTTGTTTTTTCATGGTTGCTGATTATCTACACTTAAAGCAACACTTCCAGACACTTTAAAGGAATCCATCTCTAACTTCATACAACACACTACAACATAATGAACCAGCCCCTCTATATAAATGCATATAAAAAAATACAGTAGGTTTTACAGCGTTAAAGAAAAATCCTAGAATTTGCAATCGTGAGTGAAGAGTTCTAACCTGCTGTCCTTGCCATTGGGAATCGCAGACGATCGGTCAGCTGAGCACTCACACACGTATGTATTTCTGCGTATCATGCCTCCATTAGTCTTGAAGGAAATGTCAGAACGGAGAGAGTGAGTGCGAGAGAGCACAGATACTGGAGTGGACTGTCGACTTTCTTTAATGCTCTGTTCAAGCCAAAATGCCCTAATTAAAATTTTTAATAAAGATAAATCTCTACTTATGATATTTTACATTGCAACATTATGTGCTTAGCATAAACATGGACAAACATTTTAATATTATAGCAATTAATGCTGCTTCTGTTGATAAGAAGTATTTATGTACAAATAAAGGAAAAGGGAGATTTCAATTAAATGACCATGCAATACTTATTTATTCAGGTCAATATTACAGTTACGAAAAATTATTTTCAGATTTCTATACTTGTTTTTTTTTTTTTTTTTTAAACTGTTGAAGACCTTTTTTTTTGGGTGATTTATGAACAATAACAGTAATTACGGGAGAACGTGATCAACAGAAGATATACTTAATGTCTTCAGCAGTAAAACCAGTACAAAATCTGTAAATATTTTATGTGTAATACTGAACTTGTTCTGTATACTGGATATTGAGCTGCATAAATATGTACTGCAAGGCTGAAAATGAATAAATGTTCTGTGCATTTTCCCACCATTGCTGTTTTCCACCAAATAACGAACAGTACGTACTGATTGGCCATTTTGGTCTCTTTCTGCACAGTAATGTGCATTGTATACTGGACATCTACCGATACTTGTACAATGCATGTATGGAGATCAGAGGAAAGAGAGTGAGTGCAAGTTCTCACTCCAGATGAAGTAACAGATTTTTTCCTCTCCAAGGCGGCAAGAGGAGATGCTGGTACATCTGCCTTTGAGTTGGAGCTCAGCAGCTTGCGTGAGTTCTCACACTCCTCCTTCTGTTCGCTCTCTAGACAGCTACGCTTAGTGTACGACACTACAGGCGGGACTGAGGGACCCACTGAAGGTAGACACAACACACACACACACACACACACAAACACAAATCAGGTCGTATAATAATAATACTACTGCTGCTGCTACTACTAATTATTTATTTATTTGTTAACGTACTTACTCTTGTAATAAAATGTGTTATTTACTAGTTTACAATCTACTGTATATAGTACATATATAAATATCAATTAATCAAATGGGATATACATGTTAAAATATATTAAAGTCAAGCTGGACCATGGTAAAGCTCATCATTCACTCATCATGCTGTAGGATTCAGCACAGATACTATTCAGTGCATGTGAGAGAGCACAGGGTACAGGCCACTGAGCATACTGACACGCAGAGGAAAGCGAGAGCTTTCTTGCTTTAATTGGTGTTATATCATCCCCACCGTGATCGCTAAATCGCCGCGGCTGCTTCTGATTGGCCGATACACTGCGCTGGACCTTGGAGTGTGAAGGGGATTGGCTAGTGCTGGTATTGATGTCACTGGTAGGGCGGGGCCTGGGACTCAGATTGCTGATGGATGCAGACTCAATGCCTTCAATCTAAAAAAGAAGACTGATGTTCAGATAGAATATATTACAGTTTATTATCTTTTGAAAGATAATATAAAATGGACAAAAAGACATAAGCTGGAATATTGATGTCTACGATGTCAGCTGAGCGGAATGACTCACTACAAGAGCACATAGGGTAGCATCTTGTAAATCTAAATATGCTGTGTGATCCATGTATCCAATGCATGTATTCTGCTTCTGTTCGAACACTGATTTAGTTTGGTTCTATAGTATATAGTGTTAAACAGTGTATTACCTTTGGTAAACATTTGCTCAAAATAGAGCTAAAAAATTTCCATATGGCCAGTCTAATAAATGTTCTAATTAGGGTTGCCAATTTAAAACCTATGTTTTTAATTAAATTTGTCTTGGGAAGTATACCGCTTATCCCACACAGTCTCAAGGAGAGCCTGGAGCCTATCCTAGGGAATTCAGGGCACAAGGCGGGGGACAATCTGGATAGGGTGCTAACCCACGGCAATTTGGAAATGCCCAT
>JAOUWY010000051.1:8274219-8284933 GCA_025728095.1 Prietella phreatophila | reverse complement strand
AGGAGAGCTAATACTATAACTAGTAGTTGTTTAGTAGTATAACTAGTAGTTAGTATTGAACAATGTCAAATAATAGATGCTAGTCAGTCAATTTGTCCTGGCTGTTAGTTTGGCTTTGGAATCATGAAGATGAAATGCTTAGCATGGGATCACGTTGAGCCAGTGATAATGATAGCTAGAGGTCAGACCCACCTACACAGGAAACGGAGTCTGGTGCCAGCTCATAGCCCTGGCGACAGTGGCAGATAAAGGACCCCATTAGGTTGTAGCACTGATGATCACACGGCTGACTCACTTGACACTCGTTCACATCTGAAACAAACATCATATAAGGTGGTCTTCAATTCAAACTGACATAATGCTGAGAGAAAGACAAATTAATATGAATAAGAAAAATGCTGTGCAAACATGATGAGGCCCCAAAATTACAGTTTCTTTTTGGATGCACTGTATTGTATTCTTATATAACATTATATTTTCAAGCATGAAATTGTATTGTTTGCTTGAAACTATAAACAATGTCTAAAAATAATCGATCTCTCAAGCCCAGTTCCTGTCCAAGATCGAAGAGGCGACCTCTGAAGCCCAGTTCCTATCCGAGGTCGACGAGGCGACCTCCCACACCAAGTTCCAGTCTGAGATCGAAGATGTGACCTTCCACACCATGCTCCAGTCTGAGATCGACAAGGTGACCTTCAACGCCACGTTCCAGTCTGAGGCTGATGTTACGACCAACCAAGTTATGCTCACACCAGTGTCTGTTGATACGACCAATCAAGTTTTCATTATGCCTGAAACCGACATCACGACCAACAAGGTTCAGCTCACGCCTGAAGCCGAGGTCACGACCAACCAAGTTATGCTCAGGCACGAGTCTGCTGACAAGGATGACCAAGTTCTGCCCATGCCTGAGGCTGCTGACACGGACAACCAAGTTCTACTCATGCCTGAAGCAGACTTCATGACTAACCAAGTTCTCCTCATGTCTGAGACTGATGACACAATCAACCGAGTTCTCATCATGCCTGAGACTGACGACACACCCAACCAAGTTCAGTCTGCAAAGTCGATGGAGAACGATGCTCAGAGTCTCTGTATGACTGTGGACACGACTCAGCATCCCTATACAGCTGAGGATACCACTCAGCCACCCTATTCTACTGAAGAATTTTCTCCACCTTCTGTAGAGCTCACTTTAGCAGTGTGCTCGGAAAACCGAAGCGCATGCTCATGCACAAACCAGGTACGCAAGCGCTTAGTGAACACATGCTTTTTCGGCATTTTATGACAGTGACTTGTTGACATTGGCCATGTGCTTTTGTTATAGTTATGTTCTGACTCCGCCCCTGTTTTGTCATTAGTTGTTTCCAGAGTGTGTGGCATTATTGTTATCAGCTGGCCGTATTTGACCCATGATTATGTTTTGTCGTTTAAACCCTTTGTGTCTCTGCGCAAATTGCGTAGTATTGATTTGATCTCCTTACCAAGCGGTTCTTTGTTTCTTGTTTTGATTCTTGTTATTGACCTTATTTGTTTCTCATTTGGATTCTAGCCTCGGCCCACATATGCCTGTTTGTAGATCACCTGCCCTCTGGCATGTTATTCGACTACGCTTTGGATTACTGGTTTGAATTTGTCTGCGTATCTCTCTAATAAAGACTTTTACTGCAATTGCATCTGCCCTCAACTTCCTTACATTCTGGAACGTGACAAAATGATATTACATAAGGGATGTCTCAGCATTTATTAACCAAGAAAAATAAGTAAATCTATGCTTGACAATGAATAATTTTCCAAGACTATCTTTCGAGATTCTAAGTAACTAGAGACAGAACTTTTTTTTGTACTCACATAGATCATAAACCATTTAAATCGTTTGGGAAATGCACATGTATTGTTCTTTTTAACCAGAAAAACGGCAGCTATTTGTTAATAGGGCAGTTTTGCCCGGATCAATATGACGGACGAGTTGATCTATCGTAGGAATGGCCAGTGTGGCGTCTGTGTATGTCTATGAACACAACAGCCATGAGTCGCAGAGGAGTGACGTCAATTCCCCTCTTCGATTGATTGGTTAGAGGAGGAGCTGTAGTGGACCAATGGTGGCGCTAAAGCACGCTCTGACTTACATGAAACTCAAACTGCAACATTTGGAAAAGCAAGCAGAGAATGTGGAAACCAGCATGAAGGGAAAAACAGCATAAGCGTTCAAAAAAAGAAAACATGAGCAGAAAATGTCAGAGAGCTCAAAAACAGAGCAATATAACTGAGGAAGCATAATTTTGTGTGTGATTCAGAAAACTGTGAATTCATGTTTCAGTTTTGTGCAATATAATTGTAAATGTGTTTAAAAAAATGTTATTCACGCTTGTGATTTTTCAATCTGTGACCATATTGTTTGCTATTCTGATCACTTTGCATTCATTTTTGAGTTTCATTCAATATATTTTTTACCTGTTTTTAAATGTTTGATTCACAATAATCATTTTTAAATCCATGACCGCAATACTTTTGACCGAAAATTAATCCCATAACATTGAGAACACATTGTACAACCACAGGACAAAGTACAAAATCAAAATTGATTCTTTTTTTTTTCTGAAGAGGTTACTTTTCTGTTTGCATTGAGCAGCACTAATAATTTAATTGTAGGTCTCCTATCTAATATAAAGTGTACTCTTTTTTTCAGCGTGGTCCAGCTGAGATGTTTAAAGTGGGTATTAATGTGTTGGTGGAACCTAATTAGTAAAACCAGTCTACAAAGTATCTCTCTTTTTCTTTTTCTCATTCATGCTCTCTTTCTCTCTGAGCATAATCACTATTTAACACCTCTGTTTTGCTTCTTCCATCTCTAGTGTGCTAGAGAAAAAGTGTTTTGTTTTTTGGGGTTTTTCTGTTTTTTTTGTTTTTTTTTTAAAGTTGGCCAAAAGTTACTAACAGATGTCCTAAGAATGTAAACAAATGGCATTTCACATTTGTCTGAAATTCTAAATATTAGAGAACTGCTTTTTGTTCATTATTTATGCGTACATTTTATACCTAAATTGTTGTCTCTTCTTGGGGTCTTTAGATAATGATGAAAATTTTGAGACTATCTCTACCTCTCTTTTTCCCCCTCACACATTTTTACAAGGTGACCCTAGCTTAACACACTGTTTGTGTACAGAATCAGATTCACTGGATTGGATCACTCACCAACACAGCTGTGGTTGTTGCTGGCAAGCTGGTAGCCACTGTTACACTCGCAGTAGTAGGATCCTGGGACATTCACACATCTGTGCATGCAGTAGTGTGACATGAGGCACTCATCTCTATCTGTGGATACACACACAAACATGTTTTGTTGACAGTGTTCCCCACTGTCAACACAACTCTGCCTAGTTTTGCCTGTTTGCTCAGGGCCTGACCCTGTGCCTGTTTTTTGATTATGTTTTTGCCTATTGATTTGGATTTGTCCGCCTGTGTCTTTAATAAAAAATTTAACTGCACTTGCATCCATCTCCAACCCATGTTACATGACAACACCTTGCATACAACATGGATGCAGCAGGAGAGCAAAAGGAATGGCACGCCAGGATCTTTTTCCATTAAAAAGATTCCATGAAATTTCCCTAGTGGCTGAACTTGCATGTTACAGCTCCCGTTGAGGGCGTTGAAAGCCCTCTGAAGGGATTTTTCCTCCAAAGGCAATTGTATTTTAAGAGCCTGGTGAACTCCAAGTCCAACGAGAGACAGTAGCTAGTGTTCATGTTATCCTGTTTCGTCGGTCCGACTCGCCAATGGCCTCATGAGTGTGATCTATGGGAAGGGAATATAATTTAGGGGAATATAATTTAGAAAATTATTTGGGGAGGGCCAGCCTGCCAGACAAACCTGCGAGGCTGTTCACCACCTACTATAAGAAGGCCGAGAGGGTGGCCTCCACATCTCCAGAGCTCCAACTTGAAACTCACAAGATGGACTCTCCTTCAGAGCTCCAGCCAGAGGTCAATGCCATGACCTCATCTCTAGAGCTCCAGTGTGAGATTGATGAAGTGGTCTATCCAGCCATGATCCTAATAGAGGTCTACAAGGTGACCTCCCAGGTTCAGTTCCAGTTAGAGGTTGACAGCACAGCCTGTGAAGTCCTGTTTATGCCAGAGACCAACAAGATGGCCTAACAAGTCCTGTACTGTGCCTCAGCCCACCAAGCTTTGCTCAGGTCTGAGACTGATGAGATGGCCCAACCAAGCCACGTTCCCACCTAAGAACTATGACAATCATGTCTCAACCCAATCATCTGACCCCTGTGAGCCTGTTGCTGACTCATTGCGTGCTTTCCACTTTTTTGCCGCATTACTAAGACGGTGCCTGCCTTGGGACTATAAGTTCAGTGTGGACATTTTGCCTAGAGAGAGAGAGAGAGAGAGAGGGACTCTGTCACGGATTTCCTGCCTGAAGTGCAACAGCACTGGCTTCCAGGTTTGCATTGACTGTGTTTATTTTTGACACGTGTGTTTTATTTTGGTTTCTGTCCTGTCTCCGCCCTTATTATGCTATTGGTTGTTGTTTTTGTCATCAGCTGTAATAGTTTCCCTTATTAATTATGTTGTATATTTAAACCCTTCATGTATCTTTGTTCAAGGCAAAGTATCATGTTTTGACATGAGGTCATTGCCAAGCCTTTGTTCTTTGTCCTCGTTTCCCAGTGTTTTGATCCTGCTCTCGTCCTTGTTTCCTTATTTCTCGTCTCTGCCTAGTTTTGCACATTTGCTCATCGCCTGACACTGTAAATGTTTTTTGATTAGGTTTTTGCCTATCAATTTGGATTTGTCTTTAACTGCCTTGTATCCGTCTCCAGCCCACGTTACATGACAACCACAGAACTGTAGATGTTGATTAATTTTCCATAAGAGCATCTCTTAAAATAATGCTGGCTGTAACTCAAATGACAGGTTTATATTAATCCAACTGTTCACATACCTTATCATTTCTATAGTAATAGCTAACTCAGTGGGATTTGCATAGTGGATGATCACATAATGTAATGCAAATCTGCTGTTGTTTATGCAATTATAAACCTATAATTGTTGATAATTGTTGTTGATAAGCTTTCTGTAACGAGACATTTATTTAGCATTTATGAAAGGAGTCTCTAGTTTCAGCCTTCGTAACAGTTTCCTACCATGGTAAAGTCTTTAAATTCTTTATAATTCTGATCTAGCATCTAATATTCATCTTTCGATCTCAAGCCCAAAATCTTCATTGTACAACAAAAACAAAATGTACCTTTCCTAGTAATTTCACTGTAGTTACTGGTATAATTGATAGTATGTAGTATGCTATAGAGCTACTAATAAGACAAGAGTTCAAACAAAAGGATTTGGAGAAATATGTTATTGCAAGCAATTGAAAGATGTTCATTGCCTAATATTGTGGGCAAACATCCCTTGTATAAATTAATTGTTAATTATTATTATTGTCTGACCAAGGACTCATGACTCTGTTAGCATAATTATCTGCCACAATTACAAAAATCTCATCATGACTCTCACAGTTATCCTGAATTATGCGAAAGAGTTTACAGTGTCATATTTGACACAAACTTGCTCACTAGTTAAAACATCTGATCACTTTTACTGTGTGTATTTTTATTAGCCTATCTGGTAATAATTGGCGTAACATTTCATTAGAGACATGTGCTCAGCACTGAGTGTAGTACGGCAATTCCAAAACTTATTAACAAAGTCTATTGCTGGGATCAAACAGGGCAAAACAAGCAAGAGTGTTTCATGTTTATGAAACACAAAACTAGAAATGTGAAACTATGAATGCAGAACACTGGAAAACATAACTAGGGAATAAGGATCAGAATTGATGCTAGATAACATTAAAATTTCAGAATGACATGGCAGGAATACATCTAATCTAATCAAGGAGAAACAAAGAGCAGGTGAACACATCATGGAAACAGATCAACGTCAGTAAGTGGGTGGAGAAAGAGCCAAAACAGAAACCATCTAAAGGCAATTAACAAAAGCAGGATTCTCACCCACACACTGGTCACCATTCTTCTGGTAACCTAGTGGACACTGGCACAGGAAAGATCCTCGGGTGTTATAACAGGTCTGACCCGCACTGCACGTGTGCCTTCCTGTATTACACTCATCTATGTCTGTGCACACACACACACACACACACACACACACACAGACACACACACAAAACAATATGTTAAATAATATTTAGCCATTCACCATTGCTATTCATTCATGGTGTATTTGCTAGGCATCACAGTGGAGCCAGGGGACGCATTGTCGGGAACAGCTCCGTGGTCCCTAGCTCAGGTGCAGATTTTTATATACAGTGTAATCTTAGATGGTCTATGATAAGAATTTCTTAAACTCATACTTGTGTATGGTGTATCTCTTTTAAGGCAATACAAGATGGGAAATGCTAGTTTAATTCTTGGTTCTTAGATTTCAGTACATTCTACACAGATTCTGTAATATATTTACAACATATTGCAATAGATTCCATTTTCATGTGGATAGCAAATCAGCGTTTTCCAGCCCATAGAGGGGTGTGGTGGGATGTTCGATGAGGCTGATCATATTTCTCCCAAGTGGTTGCTTGACTGTGTGGGGAGGCTTCTGAGGTTATCCGTCATGTTTCAATGAAGATTTTTCTATGAAGCTGGCCAAGATACAAGTCCACGCACATGTTCTTACATGCATACAGTATGGGTACATATACATAAAAAAATGGTTACATGCAAACGCACAAATCAACTTTCAGTGTTTCGTCAGAAAATGGAAATGGAAACACCAGAAAATTCCTATGTTTTGACACTAGGCTGAGGCGAAAACATAAGATTATGTATGTAACCATGGTTCCGACCATAACCTCACAAAATTATCTCAGGTCCCCCCATGTCAAGTTGTCAATTTTTTTCCTCAGGCCCTTCTCATAGTGTCACCAAAGTGTCTTGTTAGTCCTCTGCTTATTTGGAGAATCATGTTCACATAAGGAACCTTCTGTTTTAGAACTGGTGGAGATGGCATATCACAATAATAGGCTACTACCCCCTGACAATACTAAACAACGCTCAAAAATTGTACTAGTACAATCGAGAATTGAGATTGAGATAGGAATTGCTGATACTGCGCTCTATTGAGCAAGATAATTCCTCAACTCACCACAGTGCAATACAGCAACATACAGTGTGTAAAGTCTGGTCAAGGTGAGATGGTGAGACATGGTGACACTTAACCTACTGCCAAACAGGAGGTAGACATTAGTACACATCAAATAATATTTGATGGAAGAAGGTTCCTCTTTACCTCTGTTCAAGTAAGTATATGCAATCACATCCTTTACTCAGTAAGCTAATCTGTCTTTAGACTGCAGAGCACCTTTATGGTGTTCCTTAAACACACAAATATCTGGTCAGTGGTAATCATCTGGTAATCATTACAAAATACCTCTTGAGAACTCTCATTGGTACCAGGGTTTGGGGACCTGGGTACATTCTTATCTATCAACAGATTGATACTACCATTTTATTCATGTGCTGAGATGCCAGTATCTTTGTCACGAAAGGTGAGTGCAGCCTTTGTGTTTGAAATCTGGCCCCCAGCACTGACACTATATAAGGGCGATGTGTGGCTTGAAATTTCTTGGAATCACTTGGGATTTCATGAACTCATCCATAATTCAGATGGCTTTGTGTTCTTCCAGTCAAAAGACATGTACATTTCTTAGCTCTAATAATGGGGTTGATTCCACCTCCCTTTTTTGGAATTGATATCTTAAAAAGAACCAGCCAGTTTAGTCATTTAACAGTTTAACCTAAAGCTAGATAGCATGGCCCTGCATAGTTTCATCCATTCACTGGTGCTGTTTCTGAAACCCAACTTTGAGGGAATAGTGTGATAAGGGTGCCTAAAGGTAGCTGCTGCCTCAAATGTCTGGTTCATGTTTTGAACAGAAGAATGGTGATGAATTGGTTCCTCTTCAGCTTGTCCACAAAAGACCTTTATGGGTTGTAGTAGCAGGTGGGAGAGTCTGTCATCAGGCACCAGCAACTGTTTTTGAGCCAACCAAATTTTTCCTCATCATCTTCAGTAACAAGCTACCATACTCTGCTACCATACCATACTCATGCATCTATGGCTCCCATTGCATGGAGTGCTGACTCCAATGGTGGTGATTCTCTACCCATACCAGATATACAGTATATTCTTACTTTCATGTAAAGAGCGGGACTAGTTAAACATCCTGTTGGAGTGGGTGGGATTTATCAAGAGTGTCTGTGGGAGTAGGAGGGATTGGTCAGAATTAATTTAGAAGTGGGTGGGAATGGGATTAAATATAGTCCCACATACACCTCTAGCTTCAAATGCACTAAAGTGTGCTGTAGCAAAATCAAGTTTAGTATACTTTAGTGAACAAGATTTTCACTTTCGGAAAAGATTATGAGAGTATAAATAATAAGTCAAACACTACCATTACCATCACCCAAGGTGTGGATCAACACACTCTCATTTGACCGTGCAGCTTTACAAACAACAAATAGTCTTATTGGACAAAAACAAGGGATTAAGGTGTTTTGATTTGAATTAAATCAACTTCCTCAACGTGGAAGCAAACAGATGTTTCACATAACAATGACGTACAACATGTCTTTCCTGGACAATCTGCATTTGTCTGAATGTCTTTTTATTAGTCTTTTTATTAGTCCATCAAAATTCATTTTCGCAGCCTGTAGAACATTTGAATAGAAACATAGCGGATGCATAGTGAATGCATTTTCACTCAGCACAGGAAGTGGGATCTAATCCTGCAAAGCCTTTTCCATGTACACTTTGCAAAGGTCATCAGAAATCTGCAAACCTAGAAAGCTCAAGCCAGTAAATGTTTCCATTTAGACATCACGTACTCTCTGAAGTCAACAATGAGACCCTTACTGTAATGAGACGTCAGTGAATGGAGCAAGTGCCATCATGTGATGATATGTTATATTTGCTTAGGTAGTCAAAACAAGACCTGTAGGAGTAAAAAATGAACGAAGATGAAAAATGTTGTGCTTAAATACAAAGTAACTGTGGTGTTGAAAATTATACAGCATTAGTATAAAAGAAGATATCATACCAAATGTATAAACATGCTATTTAAGACCTAGTTAGATTTAAATTACAAGTATAACTAACATATAGAAACTGGAATATAAAATTGCCAGACTTCGACAAAAGTAAATATTTGCTCTTCTTAAGTACAAATAATGATGAAAAGACTGTACAGCAAAAGTTCAAACTTAATCGATATCATTAGGATGAATACCAGTAAGTAAACTGAACTCGTGTTTTTTTATTCCTGCACACTCACCTGCTTCATTCCTTGGCCTGAGTTCAAAGTGCAATGAAAACTGCTCATGTTACACTGGAGCTTCTAAAACTTTCAAGCTCTCAGACCAAACACTCTGGATAAATTGCTGATATACTTGTTGAGACGTGTGAAAAAATGCATTCCGATGTCAACATAAAAAGTTACTTTGAGATTAAATAGAAAAAAAGGGATTGCGGTGTTGGTAGTCTACATTAAGAAGGATGAACTGCAAAAGATTAAAGGTGACTTTGTCATTTTCCATAATGTCAGTGTTCAGATAGTACAGAATGGTAACCAAGATAATTTACACATTGAACGTGCAAGATTAATCTGAACGTAATTTAAAACCTCATTAACCCTACCCTAACCTAACCTTACTTTACCTTGCCTAAGGCAACCTAACCTAATGTACGCTATGGTAACTTAATATAGCATAATCTAATACCACAACATTGACTTTCATTAAGCAGTCTTGCACTTTTGATCTTCAAATATGGCTACAAACCTACTGTCTTTACAGAAGAGGTCATCTTACATTATACACAGTAAACACTCATATTTACTTTCCACTAACATTTTCAAACAAAACGCTACTAACCTTTAAAGACAGGATGAAACTGGTATATGTATGTCCTCCTGTGTAACTGTAATGTAATTTGGTCATTTATTGGACAATGTGTATCTACCCAAAGGCATGTTGGGGTGTTGATAGTACAATCAAATGAAACTATCAGATCTATAACACTGAAATCACTTGAGACTTTGGTTTAACCATGTTTCATTTACTTATATGGTCTTTCAATCTGGATCTTGCTTCTCTGTCTTTCTTTTATGATGAGTTGCTTCTATAAGCAACTGTACTAGGTCCTCAATCAAAGAAATTGTCACAGTCCTATCCATGCTCTCATATGTTCAACTTAGATCTGGGGTGATCTACAGTTACCCACCCTATATAGCAAAGACCTAACAAATGGGCTAATTGTTTGCTAAACACTATTCTAGTTGTACTTCATTAAACTGGAAATATATCAGATGAGATGGAGTCACTTCTATAGCAAACTGCACATCATGTAAAACTATATTAGGAGAATATTTATTTTGTTTTAATAGAAGAGTATCAATGTTATATCACTTATATGGTTCAGTGTTTCAAAGGGTCTGATCCTGCACAAATTAGCCTAAAATTAACAACATAAAACTATTTTTTTTGTTTTGTTTTAGCTACAGAAAAGATGACTAGTTGATTATCTTTTGAATGACCAGTTGACTAGTCTTCTTCTTCTACTGGCTTTAATCCCACTAGGTGGGGTCGCTGGTACGGGTGACTCTTCTCCAGACCATTCTCATG
>JAOUWY010000051.1:8260702-8274119 GCA_025728095.1 Prietella phreatophila | reverse complement strand
GTCTCTCGCATCCATTTTAGTTTGGCAACAGTTTTTACACCGGATGCCCTTCCTGCCGCAACCCTCCCCATTTATCCCGGCTTGGGACCGGCACAGAACCATCCACTGACTTGTGTCGTGGCTCCATGGCTGGGTTCGAATGGCCAGTTGACTATTAAAAGTTAAAATTCCTGCAACCCCTACATGTCACAACATATGAAAATGAAAATGGTTTATTAGAACGCATATGGCTGTGTCTGAAATCTGCTATATCAGCTATATCATTTAACAGTGCCAAGGGACACAGCAGCATGGCAAACACACACACACACACACACACACAAACAGTGTGTAAGAGTGATGTCATATTTTGGCCACTGGCCCCACCTGGAGTCTTAAGTCTGAGTAAACAGAACTCAAAACCCCACTTGGTCCTCGTTCCATTTGCGCCTCCCAAAAGCTCCCAAACCTGGGCTGACCTCCCACTCGGCCACCAGGAGAGAGGAGGAAAAGAGAGGAGGGAAGTGTTCGGATAGCGTGAGCAAGCCCTGTGAATGTTTGTGGAAAAAGTGAAGAGTATTCTCTCTCTCCCAATTTGGTCCTTTCCCTTTTTTTTTCTATAGCTAATGTTTAATTTAATCAATTCAGTTGTTTAAATGACATGGATAAATTCTACTCTTTCTTACTTTGTTTCAGCCATTAAGCTATTAGTATAATGTCCTTTTAAAAAATAATTGTTAAAATATATGCCTCTTTATTAGGAACATCATAGTAATACTGGGTTGCACCCCCCCCTTTGCTCTCAGAACAGCCTCAATTCTTCATGGCAGGAATTCAACAACGTGTTGGAAACATTCCTTTAAGATTTTTGGTCCATGTTGACATGATTGCATAACATTTGTCAGCTGCACATTCATGCTGTGAATCTTCCGTTCTACCACATCCCAAAGGCACTGTATTGCATTCAGTATGAAGTAGCCATTATAAGATGGGTAAATTGTGACCATAAAGGGATGCACATGGCCAGCAACAAAACATAGATAAACTGTGGCATTCATTCCACGCTCAATTAGTATTGAGGGGCCCAATGTTTGCCAAGAAAACAATTAACACAAGGCAGGTAGAATCAATGTATTCATGCTGTTGACACCAAAGTCTAACCCAAAAGTCTTCAATAAATATACAACTGTCTAGTTTCATTAAGCCTGTGCCTGAAGTGGTCTCAGTTTCCTGTTCTTGGCTGACAGGAGTGGAACATGATGTGTTTGTAGCCGTTCCATCTCAAGATTCGATGTGCTGTGCATTCTGAGATGCTTTTCTGCTCACTATGGTTGTAACGAGTGGTTATTTGAGTTACCTCCTTGGACCACTCTCATCAAAAGGCATTTTCACCTGCAGAACCGCTGCTCACTGGATGTTTCTTGCACAATTCTGTGTAAACCTTGAGACACTGTTTGCATAAAAATCCCAGGAAATCAGCAGTTTCTGAAATACTCATTCTAGCCCATCTGGCACCATCAACCATGCCACGGTCAAAGTCACTGAAATTTTTTCCCCCATTCTGATGTTTGATGTGAACATAAACTGAAGCTCTTGACCTCTCTCTGAATGATTTTATGCATTGCTTTCCTGACACATAATAGGTGTGTATGTGTTCCTATTAAAGCCAGTGAGAATATAGTACTGTTCAGTTAAATGTATTGTCTGTAATGTAGTTGACTGCAACTAAACAAAAAGAAGCCAAACTACGGCCAACAACCTGCATGCTACAATATTTAAAATAGTAAAATCAGTAGCTCTGATGAAGGTAGTTTAAATGTATTTACTATGATCCTAATGTGGTGAATCATAAGTAACTTCCTTTGCAGTATAACTGTCAATCTGCACTTTGACGCTCCCAGTTGCCCTATGGTTCTAAACACATCCGTTTACACTGTAATGGAATTCAGAGGATATCCAGCTGCCCTGTATCCTTTTCTCCATGAAACCTCAAACCTCATGCCAATCGTTTTTTTGGCTACAACACCCATGTAATGTTCTTTTTTCCCACCAGATATGCACTAACATGAAAGAACTAGCTGTATTCGCCACACTGGGGGGCATTTGGTTTGTGTTTTCATTGAACTATTGCAATGGAAAAAGGGATATTGTCCAAAAAAATGACTTGAGTCATCTTATTTACACAATTTCCTCAACAGCGCAACTATTCCTTGGAAAAATGAGCAGGGACAAAATATCTGAAGTTAACAACATTTCACATCACTTTACATGCCGGTCATGTATTAGCCTAAAGGGGATACTTTAATGAGAACCTTAAACAACTTTAAAGTGTTAGTACTCTACATGACAAAGCAGATGCAACTCCTAAAGGTGTATTAACATGATATTTTATGGCATGTTCTGAGTTGCTACACATGATTAGGGGAAACTAAAATTTGTGTTCCATCATGAAACCATTTGCCTACTTTCCTACTCCCAGAGATCTGATCTCTTCAGTTTTTCAATTCTTTTGTTTGGCTTTTAGTGACAGATAAGGCTTCCCAACTATGGCAACAGTGAAGATCAATTTCAAAGTGAAAACAGAAATCTTTCCTTGGCGCCACTACAGAAATGCTTCTTTCCAGTTCATGACCTAAAATAAAATCAGGTCCAGAGCATCTCAGATGGACAAGAAGAATTAACATTCCGAATGATCCACGGTCTGTTGACCTTTTCCTGGCCAGTGGAATTTTTGGGATGCTTTGATGCTTCACTGATCTACATGAGCAGCTCATATACAAATGCCTTCTATCAACCAAATGAAACTGACTTCAATTTGCATCTTGGGAAAAACAGATAGCCATATTGGAGACTCATATGAGAACAATTAGCGAACACATTCATTTCAAGTGATTGGTGATGATTTTATTGGCATGATTTTCAAAAGATCTTCAAAGTCTTGTTTCTGTTATATTATATTTTGTAGAAAATATATTTATGTAACGAATCTGTTGCCATTTAGATACAAGTGGAGACCAGAGTGTAAGCTTCATACATAGATGGATGAATATCATACTAAACCTTACGCCATCACAGAGGTCAGCATCATCTTAACCACACCACAAGCTTGCATTAAGGCCCAGGTTACACTGAGAAACTCAAGGAGGAATCCAGACTCGAAAGATATCAGAAACTGTCAAAATAATCAGAGAACGGTTGGGAAAAGTGTCAGGGACATCACTGATGTTTTGAATATAAAAGAAATGCTCAGTTCTTGACATAGTTAATATCCAGGCTTGCTGATTGCAGAACAGACATCCAATTAAATTGCATGTAGATTTAATGATAATGAGCCTTTATTAATCACATATGCACTAAAGCAAAATTCTTTTCTTTGCATACCCCAGCCAGAGTCAGCCACGATACAATGCCAAGGGCACAGCGAGGGTTAAGGGCCTTGCTCAAGGGCACAACAGCAGCAGCTTGGCAGTGCTGGGGCTTGAACCCCCCGACCAGTAACCCAGAGCCTTAACCACCAAGCCAGCACTGCCCCTTTAAGGATTTAGAGCCCTAATGAGTAAGGCAGTGGCATGGAAAAACTCCACAACATGAGGTAGAAACCTTCAAAGGAACCAGACTCTAAAGAAAGCCCATCTGCTGGGTGACACTGTGCATGTGATTATAAAATATATATTTATAATGCTGTATTCACAAAGTATTTCAGCTGTTTAACTTGTGGCCTTAAGAAGAATGGGAGGACAAAACCATAGCATTTCTATTTAATGTAACACTAGCATTTCATGTAATCACATGTACAAATACTACTATCCATAATAGTATCCATAATATCCAATACTACTAATATCCATACAAATACTTGTGTTGCAATACCTTCAAAACTGAATTAGATCACAGCACAGGCCAACAACCAGTAAACATGCTAACAGCAGGTGGGCGGTGCTGTCAAGAATGAGCAATACATCCAGCACAGTTAACTAGAAAGTTCTTGGGCCCTTTGACTCCAAACCATTCAACATGGAAGCTCTTCTTGAAAGGAGGAGGGCATACTGCACGGTTCTTTTGACCCAGTGCCAGATTTGTTGGTTTGGTTGGCCAGATGACTCTGGCACAGCACTGAGGAAGAGAAAGATCAACAATTTCTCACATGCAGGGGCAGGAAACAGCTGGATTCCGGCAAACACAGCCCAATAATAACAACAACACTGAACACTTATACGCAGAATCCTATTCTACTCATAGGGCCTTTCTTTCCACTATTATTAGAAATCATTATTATCATGTCATGGAACATGAAAATATGCAAGACAACATTGTAGTTAGCCAAAGAACAAGGACAGAATAGAGACAATAGAGACAATTGTTTAAAGAGGATATTCAAGACATTCAGAATAAAATATAAAATAAAAATTTTAAAAAACAGATACCGAGAGGGCTCACTTGACAACTCTTGGTTTGTTTATTTCTGGAATTAGCTTCAATATAATATTGCTACATTTAGGCATTTGTTGCAATATGAATCATGATGCTTGTCATTATTGTTTGATATTTCATATTGGCTGATCACTAGCTATTAGGCTAAACTAACATCTGAGGTGATCTCCTTCAAAATAGTTATCTATTTGGATCATTTTGAAACCACAATTGAACAGGTTAAGGAAAAATAGAAAATAGGGTGTAGTGTTTTGTCTTGCAATAGTACTTGTCACTGGAAAAGCTACATTATACTTAATATGCATAATAATTGCATGTGGTCATTATATGATATTCATCTCTGCAGGGGAGGTGTTAAATTAGATTTTTTTTTCTATCAGTATTTTCTTTTCAGTAAATAATTTTGTACCTTCAAAGCAAACATTTCTGAAAAATAAACAATGATGACACCTGATCTGATGGAATTTCTTCAGACAGTTTGCTTCCTCTTTTGGAAATTGAGACACTCCACCACATGGTCTGAAAGTGCTAATGAATCAAAGTAGTAATTGTCTGCCAAGGGGAAAATTTGCCTTTTTGTTTATCTAGAGCCGACCTAGTTAAATCATAACCATAAGCACTATAGGAGATACAGCAAAACCAATGCCAGAGCAGAGAGACACCAAATATTTACCCACCAAATCTGTTTCTGGTCATGACCTCAACATTCTTTGAGATTATAAATTGATGTGATAGTTATCTTTGTGATGACTCATTTCTTCCGTGCTTTTGTGCAAATGGGAAAAAATTTCCATAACCTGTTGCACATATGCCTCTCTTAAGAGCTCAGTGTGGTAGTCTGTGCTAAAAGAAAAAAAGGGCTAATTTGCATTTGTCATAACAGTAACACAACAGCAAACTCAAAGATCTTAAAGATCACTTGCTTCAGAGGTGACAAATGTTAACAGGTCACAAATATTATATCAATATTCTGCTACTGTACAATCTAGAACTCTAAAGGGGTTCTTTATTTGTGGTTCTTAGTCTTGTTTTTTTAATTCATAACCTTCGTGTCACTAGCACAGAGCTACCACTGCACAAGACTAACTCATATTTCCACACGGTTACAGAATATAGATGTAGTTCATTTCCAGTACTTCTCGTCCAAAAACAGATGACTATGTTGTGTTAATAGAATGGCGCTGTGGCGCAGGTGGTAGAGTGGGTTGTCCACTAATCGTAGGGTTGGAGGTTCAATTCCCGGCCTGGGTGACGCCACATGCCGAAGTGTCCTTGGGCACGATACTGAACCCCGAACTGCTCCCAATGGCAAGTTAGCACCTTGCATGGCAGCTCTGCTACCATTGGTGTGTGTGTGACTGGGTGAAGGAGACATGGTGTAAAGCACTATATAAGTGTGCCATTTACAATTTTAAAAAAAAATGAAAAGCTTAATTTGTTATTATTGGTGTTGATTGGTTTAAGTTGTTTTTTATTTTATTTTTTTATGTTTTTTGGACCAGACCGACATCACCCTGGAAGAAAAAAAAAAAAGACACTGACCTCATAACTAGTACCAGGCTATTTACTTCGGTGTGTAGCACAATGAAGTGGATCCTAGTACATTCACACCAAAACTTGCGTAATTGCAGGCAGTATGAGGCAGTCTTTTTCCACGTCATTCATTGCTGACTGCATAAAAGGCAGTCCTATTGTCCATCACATCAACCTTAGTGACGCCAAGCCCTCCTGTTTTCTCCCCAATTTGGTTATTTGCTAATACATGACAGCTAACAAGTGGGAAGAGTGCAGGTTAGCAAGACAGGTGAAACCTACGAGCCACATATTATCAAGCTGCTGCATCACAGGGCAGTGTAATACATTCAGAGTAAAGCTCTATCTGTCGTCTTCTGCATACATGAGCTCACAGACTAATGTGATTAACTAATGTCACTGTAATTGACACAGGAGGGGAGAGAGTATACTATTTCTCTCACCTATAGAACATGGACAATTTTGCTCCTTTGGGATTTGAACATTCAACTTGAAAGTGCTTAATATAATAGGAAGGCAACTAGTGACTAAGCATCACTACTATTAACTAGTTAACTACTATTGCAACTTAGAGATTTGTAAAGTAGGGAAGCTTTCAGGCACTTAAAAAAAGCCCAGATTTACTTGATCCTTCTTGGTGCCCATAGATGCTTCCCGCAGTGGGCTTGATGCTCTGCATCCTCAAGTGTCAGAAGGACATGATATTAAAATCCCAGTAGCTTTTGATAGTAAATCATTAAACTATGCACTATCCAGGTACCCAGCTCAGACTATTTTTTAAGGCCCAACTGGGCAACCTCCATTAAGTTTAATCATTGGTTGGAGACAACAACATGCTGACTTACATTCTCAGTAAGCCTAAGTTGCATTCAACCCCATATTAATCCAATAGGTAATGGTGCCACCCTTAACCCATTGGTTTAATATGGGGCTGGGTACAATTGATGACCTCCAGCAAGTTGAAGCTTCCAACTTAGTATTCAGTTGGACACTGGGAAGCATGATTTGTGCCCTGCCACCAAAAACCATGCAGATGGTCTCTTACTTAAAGATGCCAAATCTCACAGGCTATGCCCCATTTAAGCTGGTGTTTGGCAGAACTCCCAAACAGGTGTGTCCTTCAGCATTTTGTGTATTATGATGATTACAAACTGTTCCTAATGAGTGACCTGGCAGAGGCCATGAAGGTCACAAAGATGTCAGCCATAAATCAGAAACAGAGACAAGCAAACCTCAATGATAAGATGCTGAAAGGTTCCGCATTTGAATGTTTCAGATCGAGATGAAAGATATGGTAGACTCAGGCAACTTTGATTGGTCTAACAAAAGACAAAATGTGCATCTCTCAGTGGCTTTTCATGTTAGCGCACACAAATTTGCTATAGCTCACATCTCTGGGATCCCAGGTTCAATCCTGGCATCAGATGACCGTCTATGTGGAGGTTCACATGTTCTTGCTGTTTTCACTCCAGTAGGTGGATTGGCTATGATAAATCGCTCCTAATATAAAGAGGTTGCTGACAGGGAGGGAGTGAGCTGTTTTATTATGAACAGAGCTTTACTGTATAAACAAAACAGAATTCCAAAATTGACTTAATCGGTTCTTTAAACTTTACTTAGTGGATTTAAGTATACATACCATAGAATAAGTTAGGTACACTCATATCTTTATGTTCGCTATACTCAAAGAAATCAATTTTTAAACTTAACTGGTTCAAGGTAGTCAGTTTCCTTAACTCATTTGAGTAAACTTAACCTTTCATGTTTTACCGCTCATGGCTGTTAATCATAAAACATAAGCAGGCCCCTATAACCTCAAGCAATCAGTCATGGGTGCATATTCATGTGTGTGTGATTAACGCTGACCTGAATCAGGTCCTGGCCTGGATTTCCACCCAAAAATGATGAGTAAGCATGGCATAAGCATTATTCGATATCCAGAGGTTTTGTTTATTAAGAAATTTATGAAGACAGACTAAGTGGGTGTCTGTTCCTCAGACACACTAAGCACAATATAAAGCTTGTTGAGCACTAATAGCACACAAGAAGGCTCTCCAAAAGAAACACACCTCTGATTAAGACAAATTCTATGAGAAATCAAAGACGAGGCTCTGTGATTCCGTAATGACTCACTAAGACACAAGCCATTTCAGCAAAAAGGGTGGGATTTTTTTTTTTAATTCCAGATGTAATGGCTTTACAAAATACTGTTCACCAAAATATCACCAGAATATCAAATGCTCTGTAGATTCATGTAATGACACAGCCAAGCAATGGTAATTTAATACATTAATATAAGCCCAATTACAATGGTTAACCGTATAGTAAAACTATGGTGACTGCCTACATTAAATGGAGAACAGAATTAATTTCCATTAATGTTGGAAAACAGTTCTCAACACAGCTGAAAGTGTAGTGACATTATTAGCCAACTAACAAGTTTTTTATGTTCTTCTTTTCAAGGAGGCTCACATTGCTTGCCAAAGAGCACAAAAACATTTATTGATTTTTCTCCTATAATTAGGTCATGTGGCCCCACGTAGTTGGTCTACCTACGATACGTTCCTGTTTTACAACGTCTATAAACCAGAATGGGAGAAATAAACTGCGCCTAACTCAGATTTTCTCCATGACTGTATACTCATCAAGCCATCACTTAAATGTGTATAAGTCATCACCGTGCCACAATGTGTTCTCCATGTCAGATTGTACAGTATGAGGAACATCCTATAACGATAGACCTGTAATTTAAAAAATGAGTACATTCTGCTTACATCATCAATCAGCACTATGCAGGCTTGTTCAGGAAATGTGCAGAAACATTATTCAGAGTGAACTTCAGTTAATATGGACATACCGTCCATTAGCATGTTTTGTGTATGTTTGCCACTGCCATATTTGTAGCCGTGAGTTTTGCGTAATCCCATGCCACTCTTCTATTGGTGGCTTTTAGAAGAGCGTCGTAGCAGCAGTCACACTCTGAGGTTTTAATCGAAAATTTGTGACACTGCCACAAGTGCCTCCAGGATTCCACCTTTTCGACTAATAAACAGTCCTGATAACATTTTGGTGGGCTTCCCTCATTGTAAGTCATTGTTTGAGTGATGAAGTGAGAGGCACGAGCTGCCTTTATGCTGTCTTTTTGATGTAGTAAAATGGAGTTTAATAAAGGTAGCAGACAAAGGGAACTTGTTGACTGCTTCAATCATACCATTAGGCAAACAGATGTGCTTGCCCACGTGCCTGGCTTTGCGGTTGGCACTCAAAAGCCGTTTGTGTACCTACCATGATGCCAGACTCTCCCTCAGAAGGACACAAATCACACATATACACAGCCTCTGCACCTTTTTAACCCCATTACCATGAGCAATGCCACTGAACCATTATGATCTAAAGCTTCTTCATCTGTATGTAATTAAAGCGAGCCTTGATGCCCGGTGAGGTGCTGACTTATGACTAAAATAAACCGTTGAAGCATAAATGGGTGACCACAGACTACAGCAGGAAAAAGAGTATGCCAGCTGCATCATCCATCATAGCTCTCATTTAAGCTGCACTGCTATCGACTTTGTAATTTGCCATAGTTGTGGCGGAATTGTTCGGAGCAAATCAAGCGCTGTATGATTCAGCATCCGCAGGATGTTTGATGCCTTCGTTATTTTCCAAGAACACATGGTAGATGTTGAACATGCATCATTCCCATCAAAGGATATTGAACGGAAGCCAAACATATTAGACGCGAGGCAATCAATGGAAGAGAACCTTGGTGTCAAATGGGAAAATAGGGTAAATTAGGCTGTTTTTATCCCCACAGTTTCTTGTGTTTTTCTTTTCATTTAGACGTGCTATCTTCCATTTCACAATGCAAAAGTAAGCTGTTGAGCTTCAAAGATGTTTCTCATGTTTTATGTGTTTTAAGGAAGACTGAATGGGGTTCTCTATGTAAAGCTGTAAAGTAATTACCTCACCCCGACTACCATTAAAATGGTTATATTTTTCATAGGCCCAACGTGTCAAGAGACATGGCCCAAAATAGTTACCTCATAGCTGAATATCAAGCACATACAGCATCTTCCTTTTATATTACAATTCTATGTTACAGCAGATCCTGGAGATCTACCTTCCTGAAGACTTCAGGTCCAACCATAATCGTGCCCATCTGACCATCTAATCATTGGCTTAAGAAGTTCTTGATCAACACAAACAGATGTGACAGATTCTGGTTAGAGATGAAACCTGTAGGAAGGTAGATCTCAAGGAACAGAGTTGGTGACCTCTGACCTACAATGTATCTCCTTTAATTTGGCATTTTATCAGTACACTTACATGACAGTGCACTCAATATTCATAATTACTGACTGTAGTCCATTTGCTGTTGGAAATTGTTAGTCCTCTCAACCTTGCAATTAGTGGAAAGAGACCGCCATAGAACCACCACTGGGATTGGTATGAGTGTATATGTGTGTATATGAGTATATATATGTATATGAGTGTCACTGTTGTGCTGATGATAATTTCTCAATTACTGTAAATAACGTGTGGTCAGTAGTGGCCCTATGGGGGTTCCCTTATATAGAGGGATAAAGTAAAGAGGAGCTGACAAATTAACACATGGTCTAAATGTAAACCTACAAAAATCTATATCTATTTTGTACACCACTTACAATAATAAAGATTTCCAGCAAGAGCACACATAACAGATAATATTGTCCTGAGTGAATACAGGTTACATTACTAACCATAGGTTATAGTACTAACTGTAAGTTCCAATATTCATTACAGGTTGCAGATGCTGTTTACTGGTTACATTTTATACATACTAATAATAACTTCAAATTACACCAGCCACTTTATTAGGTACACCATTCTAATATTGGAGAGGACTCCGAACTACTCCCAGAACAGCCTCAACTTTTCACGTCATGGATTCCACAAGATTGTGGAAACATTCCTTTGAGATTCTGGTCCATGGTGACATGATTGCATCGCATAATTGCTGCATATTTGTCTGCTGCACATTTATGATGTGAATCTCCCATTCTACCACATCCCAGAGGTGCAAAAATGAAGCTAGATCTTGTGACCTGAAAGCCACTGACCTACCGGATTCATTGTCATGTTCATGTTCATAATGAGTTATCATTCTGAAGTAGCCTTTATAAGATGAGTAAGTTGTGGCCATAAAGGAATAGCTAAGGAATTCGATCGATGTACAGTTAGTATTATGGTGCGCAATTTGTGCCAACAAAGCAATCCACACACCATTACATCACCGGCAGCAGCCTGAACTGTTGACACAAGGGAGGCTGGGTTCATGGATTCATACTTTTGATGCCAAATTCTGAAATTCTGGGATCTGCATGGTGCATCAGAAATCGAGACTCATCATATCTGTCAATGTCTGGTCTTATGATTTTGCATAACCTTCAGCCATATGTAACACTTCAAGACCTGATATGTTGTGCATTCTGAGGTACTTTTCAGCACACCCCAGTTGCCTCTCATCAACAAGGCATATCTACCCACAGAACCGCAGTTTAACTCTAGAGAGTGTTGCACATGAACAATAACTGAAGCTCATTAACTTGTATTTGCATGATTTTATGCATTGTGCTACTGCCACTTGATTGGCTGATTGAGCAGTTCCAAGCATGAGCAGGTGTACATATGTTCCTAATAAAGTGGCCAGTGGTTGTATAGCACTCAAATAATCTAGGCTAAGATTTAGATGACAGGTTGTAACACTGACTACAGGTTATAATAATGATTCTAATTTATAATACACATGTTTCAATGCTCCCTGCACATTATCAGTGACCCTGGATAGCATCTCTGTAATGTAAATGCAATTTTTATGGCTTTCATGGTTTTTTAGAGAAATTACAAATTTTCATGTTGGATTATTTTTGGTTATTTCACATTTCAGATCCTAACATTCACTTATGATTGGCAGCTTGGATGTTGGAAAAACAATCCTACCTCTGCAGTAATGTTGCTCATCCAAGGTGAAACCAGGTGTGCAGAGCCTGTATGGACCAGACGGTCGACGCTCGGGCAGGCTTACTGGTTGAGAGTTCACGTTTGGAGGGACCGGAGGGTTCGGGGGACTCGCTTCAGTCGGCTGTACCGTCTCATCCCCTCTGCTTACAAAGATTTGTGCATTCTGTGGCAGACAGAGGTATCCACCAAAGTGGTTATAACACTTCATACCCCCTTTGCAGGCATCGGGAACGATGGCACACTCATCGATGTCTGTTGAAAAAGGGAAGTGTCAGTATAGGGCTATGAGTGTTTGGAAATGTTGGCAGTGTCTATGAAGGTACAAAGGGTTTCGACCATTTTGAAAGGTTTAATAGGAAGTCACAGTGACTGCTGTTGCCCATCAAGTCATTGACATTGCCCATCTGGGTCAAGTCGTGAATATTGCCCATACACACACACACACACACACACACACAGACACACAAAACCTGCAAAACGTAAGCAGCTTATATTATAGATTCCCATACGGAAACTATATCTCAGTTTAATGCAATATTTAATATTGCTTAGACATTTAGTGAGTCTTTTTACGTTTATTTTTTGTGCATGAACAAAATTCATATGAGAAAATGTCTGTAATCTGTCACAAAATTTTGCACTGGACATGTAAGCTTTTATTGTAAAAATGCAGAAGACCAAAGTATATTACTAAATCCTTACTAAACTAAACAACTAAATCATCCCGAACTCTTGATCTCATCTCCTCCAGGTATGGGGCATCCTCACTGGTTGTCTGTCAGTGATGACGGGACCATCCTAGGGTGCTTTTCTTTTCTAGGCCTAGATTGCATTGCAAGTCCTTAACTTACTACTATTACATAAGTTGACTGCCCCAAATGCAGGAGCTCATACCTTTGCACACTTGTATGACAGGATCATACTCATAGCCATCTGTGCACTGTAACAGAAGAAGAAAATACTATTACTGGCAACCTGTTTTGAATCCCTTCTCCACAAATAAGGTGTAATAATAATTCTGAGGCAAATAACAAGTTCATTTTTCCCAAGGAGTTTACTGCACTATGATTACAGTGCTCAGCACAGGAAAGCAGTGATGTCCGTAATAGGTCTAGTCAAGAAGTTTGACTTTATTTAAAAAATTTTAAAAACTTGCTGTGTAAGTGACGGGTTCCTCTGGTTCTTGGGCGAAGACATGGGCCAACATGGCCATTATCATGTAGATTCCAGGCATCATCGTGGCTCTGTGGTGAGGAGGGTGTAGGAAAGGCACATAAATAGGCATGCCGGTCTACGGGCCATGTAATAGCCGTTATTACACTTCTCTGAGCGATGATGAACGAGTAGCAACACGTCCTAAAACTACTCAAGTTCAGTAGCTGCTGTAAACCCCCCTCATTTTTCCTATATGAATCACACTCCCCTTTCACTCTGCTTTCTCTCCTGACCGAGCAGTGGCATTTGCGCTGTGCAC
>JAOUWY010000051.1:8238507-8259017 GCA_025728095.1 Prietella phreatophila | reverse complement strand
ACCTACCATTAAAATTATAGACTGATCATTTCTTTGTTAGTGGGCAAACGTACAAAATCAGCAGGGGAGCAAATACTAATTTTCTCTCACTGTATTAATGTTGTTCAACTGAGTCAACTTTTCAATGCTTAAAGTAATCATTGGAAAGGACAATTCATTCAGCAACATATTAACAAAATCTTGCCATCTTCTCATTCATATATATATACATATTTTTTTGTTTGATTGTTTGTTTGCTTGTTGTTTTTTCATGGTTAAATTGTCTCTCATTTGACAGCAAAGAAGAACAAATGCCACCTGGTGGAGTTATCCATCATGGGTTGCCCTACTGCTAGTTGCCTGACTAGCTCCACTATTCTGACACCCCTCCACTAGTGATACACTATATGGTCAAAAGTATGTGGACACGTGACCTTCACACTTATTTGTGGGTCTTCCACTAACTGTAGCCACAACAAAATTGATGCACAAAAATTGTCTAGGATATGTTTGTAAGCTGTAGCATTACAGTTTCCCTTTACTGGAACTAAGAGGCCAAAACCTGTTCCAGAATGATAATGCCCTTGTGCACAATGCGCTGATTTATAAAGACATAGTTTGCTAATGTTGGTATAGAAGAACTTGAATGGGCTGCACAGAGGCCTGACCTAAATCCCATTGCTGACTGCATGCCCGATTTCCCTAATGCTCTTAGGGCGAAAGGGCAAATCCCCACATGTTCCAAAGTCTTCCCAGAAGACCAGAGGTTAGTATAACAGCAAAAGGGCACCAAATGTGGTGTGATGGTCAGCTGTCCACAAAGTTTTGGCAATATAGTGTAGGTGTTTAATCTATCTTCACCTTCTGGAGCACAGTTGGTTCAGCCACTAGTGTTGATACTGTAGCAGAAGCTAATTATTACCCAACCCTGACTACAGTGTGCTAGGACCAGTTTCTCCTAGCCAGTGAACTGCTAAATATTCGATTTCTGATTAAATTAGAATTTGAGCCCTACTTCTCTTGCTTTATAGCCTTTCCCATTCTATATCCTCCATGGCCACCTACAGCAGAACAGCTTATAGTGAGACACCAATGATTTGCTTGTTTGTACTCTAACAACTAGACAGGCAATGGCAGACACACTAGAATCTGTGTTCGTCCTTGTCTTTTGTTTTGCCTCACATTTCTGGATATTATGTCTGATCTTTCTCACCTTCCCCACCCCCTGCATTTTTATGCCACTTATACTTATACATGATATGTTGCATTTGTTAGGGAAGTCGTTACACCAGCACATATAACAGGCTGTCATGGGAGACAATCAGTATTCAGATGCACAAAGTCAGTGGGCTCTATTTGCCATGCTCATTCCCTATTGTGAGTGCTTCATTTATCGGAGCTGTATGCCTAGATAGACCAAGCAAGTCCAATGAAGAATTAACTCCATTTAGGAGAATATGTACTGCATTTAGTAGTTAATCTGGTTATTTTGACATGGCTCTGATAGATATGTTTGCTAGAACAGAACTGCTGGCTTTCTGGTTTTCCTAAGGACCTGGATGTATTGCCCGCAAGTATGGCTGTACCATCATCCTCTAAGCCTATCCACAACACTACACAATCAGTATGTCTTTCTGGTAGTCCCATGATTGATTAGGATGCATGCTTTACATTGCTGATGTTTCTTCTGAGAAGCTTACCAGTCAATTTCGATACTTCAAAAACAAGTGGACATTGTGACAGTCTGGAAAACTGTTATGAGGTCATCTGCCTTGTCTTTGGAAGATGACCTTTTGCATGATTAGTTAATTTGTTGACTAATGTGAGGACCCAGTAAGCTACGCTTCCAACAGGGCCTGCTGGAAAGAGAACATTCCCTACTCACCCTTAAGGTATAAATGGCTGCTATTTCACTGTATAAATGATTCAACCTTAGCTTTTATATATTCTCATATTTCAGTGTCTTTTTCAAGACTGATAGAGTTCTGCCTGTGCTTGGTCAGATTGGGAAAGCTACACGCATTTCTTTGAGCCATCTATGCAACTCAGATAGCTCTGTTGTAATCCAGGATCAGTGTCTCCTCACTTTATAGATACTCCCTATAAGTATATCTATATCATAAAGCCTGGTGTTCCCATTACTGCTGTGTCAATGTGGCCTCTCTGGATTGGCTTTTTTACAATTATGTTACTCCCAGATTTTTGCTAACATACAGTAATTTCTCAATTTGTAAGCAGGCACACAAGGGATAACAGTTGTTCTTCACATTGCTTCAGGTAGTCATGCAGAATTCTTTGAAGTTCATTCAAACATGAGCTGTGTTTTCTTCTCGTACATGTCTACGTGACTGAATGCAGCATGCGCTATTTAAGTTCTAACCAAGCACACAGTTGTAACCTAATCACTGAATCTGCGATCACGAAACATGTTTATTGCTCCAAAAGCCTATCATTATTCATAAAATAAATTATCCATTTTTACAACAAAATGCAGTTTGATATCTACTTTACTGAGGACATACTGCTTGCCAGATGTTAAACCCTCTTAAACCTCATAGTGTTTACAAGATGGTTTTTATTTTATGAACATCTGCTGAACTTGGCTTAGTGCCTGGTTAAAGGAATGCATATGGCAGCAGTTTGTATTCATGTGTGGGTACAGGAGTATGCTTGCCACATTACTTTGACTTCTTACCCTGTACATCTTCTTTGCAGCTGCAATTAAGCCCATAGATGTATCTTTACCAAAAGTGAGTGCACCACTAATAATAGCTTAAGGTTGTTACTTTTCAATAACGCAAATGTATACAAGTATAATTGGGGAAAGTGCCCATTAAAGAAACAAGACTAGACAAGCCTGTTTTGGCTGGACTGCCACTGACTGCATAGCATTTATCATGCAAATGTCAGCAGTGTGGGATCTCTGACAAGATGTTAGAATTTGATTGCTCTTCTGCGTCTTACTGCTGAGAAAAATGCTGATCTGCTTAAAGGCCTGCTAGCTTGCCAGATATTCTACCACACTCGTGAAAAATGTGTCTAATTTTCTGATATATCTCGTATGTATGTATTTGAATCATGTAAGTCATGAAAAGGTCATTATTGAAAGTCTGGTAACCATCCAATTTTAGGCAAGCATAAGCAATGGAACAGATAGTCTTAAAGTAAATTTGCATAAATAACACTTAATATTTGGTTGCTGAGCCCTTGCTTGCAATAATTGCATCAAGCCCACTGACAACCCCACTGACTGATACTTTGCCAGGCATGTACTGCAGCTTCTTTTAGTTGTGGTTTACCTTTTGGGGTTCCTCCTTTAAGTCTCCTCTTCAGGAGGTGAAATACATTCAGTTTAGTTAAGGTCTGGTGATTCATTTGGCCAGTCTAAAACCTTCCACTGTTACCAATGGAGTCTTTTGTTGAGTTGGCAGTATGTTTTCGGATCATTGTCTTGCTGCCTGTTGAAGTTCCTCCCAAATCAATGCATTTATCAGTATCTGTTGGAGGACAGATTCTGTAAACTTCTGAACTCATTGTGCTGCTACCATCATGAGATACATGATCAATAAAGATGAGTGAATCTGTTCCAGAATCAGTCATGCATGCTCAAGCCATGACACTACCTCCACCATGCTTGATTGATGAGCTTCTATGTTTTAGATGATGAGCAGATCCTTTTTTTCTCCACACTTGGCTTTTCCATCACTTTGATACTGGTTAATCTTGGTTCCAGAACTTTTTTATTCATACTGTCCATGAGTGTTTTGCATCTTGTGGTATGGCCTCTATATTTCAGTGTATTGTGATACCGTCACCCCTGCCCTGTGGGGATTGTTGCTTATGTTACTACCTGATGTTTTGGGGTTTTTCTTCACAGCTCTCACAATGTTTCTGTCATCAACTGCTGTTGTTTTCCGTGGCCGACCTGATCCATGTCTGGTTGTTAGTAAGTCAGTGGTATTGGGTATGCCCAATGCTTGTGCAGTGCTCTGATAGAAGTTTCACTCTTGTCTCAGCTTTGAAATGGCTTGCTTTTCTCCAGTGGACAGCTCTCTGGTCTTCATGTTGGTTTATCCTTTTTAACACCAAATGCAGTAGACATTCAGAGCAATTAATTCTTAAAACATTTAGTTTTAAGAGAGCACAACTGGACAGCTAGAAACACCTATCAGTCATAACTAAATGACTGACTTAAAGTAATTCATTTCACACAATTTCTTCAATCTTCCAGATTGGTTCGAATTCGGTGTTCGATGGAGTAAAATGTGAAGTATGAGTCTCCTGCTGATTTCGATTAAAAATTGTAATTAATTAGCACTTTGTTTTGGTAATATAATATATTTTGACTTATTCCATTTCGTTTCCTTATTTGTACTTTTAACTCGGTGGTTAAGCTGTCGGGGAAGAACTCGAAAATCTTTAAAAACTTTTTTTTCTTTTTTCTTCTCACTGAAATAGTTGGGAAGGGGAAGGGAGGGGAGAAAAGGTAAATGAATCACATGAATTAATCACATAAAATGACATCTGATGTGAACAAAATAGATGCCCTAATTGAATTCCCAAAGAAATGTAATATGAAATGTGTGGATATATACACTTTGTACACAATGTACCATTACCTATGCTATTTAAGTTACTCGCAATTGTCAATTAGACACCAGCACCAATGACAACATGATCAAAATCAACCTACTTTAGTGTTAAAAATATGAATGTGGTTATGATCTTGTAGGAGGTTAATCTATTCAAGTACACAGTAATGAGTGAAGAATAAAAGTTGTTATTAAGTCCTGACTTATATCTGTGTGAAAAAGTGTCATACCTCAGGTGAAAATTTTAACAATATGCATATTTCACTACAGCGCTGTTGAATTCTCAAATCCGATTGGTCAGATGTTATTAATTAATATTCAATAACAGCATCTTTGACTCTAGTCCTGGTTGTTATTCCAGGTTTATATTAATGCACTTGTTCTAATTTATTATCACCTCTGTAGTAACAATCATTCACTTTCATGGAAGGAGTCTGTTGTGTCAGCTTTTTGTAATGGTCAGTAAAGGTAAGTTAGGGTTAGACAGCATTTTCTGTTTTCTCAGCAATTTTTCTTTTAACTAATAGGAACTAACTTAAACATAATATATAAACAGATAAAAAGTACAATGTCTTCCAACCATACATTTTCCATATTATTTATCCTACACAGGGTCATGGTGGAGCCTATCCTAGTGAAGTAGGTTCACAAGACTGGGGAAACTCTGGACAGGGTGCCAACCCATCACATGGCACAATCGCACAACCATTCACACACTACGGACAATTTGGAATTGCCAATCAGTCTACAATACATGTTTTGGATTTGTGGAGGAAACCAAAGTACCCTGAGGAAACCTCCAAACCAAGGGGATAACATGCATAAGGCTCTGGGTTACTAATCGGAAGGTCGGGGGTTCAAGCCTCAGCGCTGCTAAGCTGCCACTGTTGGGCCCTTGAACAAGGCTCTTAACCATCTCTGCTCCAGGGGTGCTGTGTCATGGCTGTCCCTGCGCTCTGACCCCAGCTTCCTGACAGGCTGAGGTATGTGAAGAAAAGAATTTCACTGTGCTGTAATGTATATGTGACCAATAAAGACTCATTCCCATGTGAGGTTTGAATAAGTGGGATTCAGACCCACAACCCCGGAGGTGCAAGGCGTCCATGCTAACCACTAAGCCACCATGTCCCCTAGTACAATGTCTTGTTTGTCAATAAATAAAAAAAATTAATTATTGATAATCGTGTATTTGATAAGAAGCAGAAACAATCAACTCGTCACAGTTTAACAACTCAAAGTTTTCTAAATATAAACCATATTGGCTTCTTTCACAGATCCTCTGTTGTGGCTTATCAAACATGAATTTATGTAAATCATTTAGTTGATGGCGAAAACAGAATGTTAAGACATGGACAGAAAAATAAGTATGCATTTATTCTACATGTGTCTCATCTGCTCAGAGTTTATGGCACTATACATCTCATTGGCTCACTTTCAGATACACGCACCGATTGAAATGTAACAATGACAGACTGAAGTTCTGCTATTGACACATTGCTGTGGTATAATGAGAATAAAGCACATCTGGTTGATTTGGACATCAACTTCACGATAGTAACTCCATTTTACATCAGGCCACATCACACCACCTCACTGTTCCTTACTTGTATTATATCCTGTATTAGGGTTTAGGTTCAAATTGTTTTCAGAAGGTTCTGGAAAAAAATACAAATGGGTTTCAAATTGTCTGAACTTATATAAAATATAAACTTATATAAATTATACCGTGTAATTTGGGTTAACCTATATTGTTTCCAAATGTAATCTTCATATTGTACAGTAAATCCCTCATTCAATTTCAATAACTGCTTTTTATTCTGGGCTGGTCATGGCAGAGATGGAGATTGTTCTTTTACACACTTCATTATTACTTAATATGTTAATAATTAGTTATTGTATTGATTCATTTTTATAAAAACATTGTTTAAGTATTAAAACTATATGCTTATTTGTGGATCATATAGAAAAGTCTAAGAAATACACTGGCATACTCCTTGTGCTGTTAGGATTTGTTTGTGCTTTTTGTTTGTTTGTTTTTTTGCTTATCCCATTTTGGATGGCTGGTGTAACCCAGGGGTCGTCACCTGGATGTGCATATGGACCCAGCAAAGTAATTCAGTATTATTGTTGCAGAACAATCGACTTATAAAAAAAGAAACTGGTCTTACTTCAACAACTTTAGTTTTCTAAACATTAACCATCTCAGCTTCTGTAGCACAGAAGTCCCCTGTTATGTCTTATCTAATCACATCCTTTTATGCAAATTAATTAGCAGAAACCAGCTGATTGGACAAGAGATTATTATAGGGCTATAGGCATTAAGAAAGGAGAGGGTATTCTTCATGTGTCTCATCTCATTATTCCACGTCCATGGCGCTAATCAAAAGTGAACAGGAAACACTATTATGAAACAAAACATAACCTTCTTTTGTTTGATTTACAGCCATAAACTAATCATTAAGAGATTAAAAGGTAACTGTTCTCGCCATGTTAGTCGTCAGTTAGTTGCTTATCCTGACATTTGTAAGCAGAGTCACAAATTTTAATAAATACCCCTGGTCTAGCCATTCCACAGCCTCCATGGAGCTCTTGTGTCACACCGCAGCTGACAGAGGCCGCCTGTGGCGCTTCTTTTGAATCTTTGGACTTTTGGTTGTGCACTCACCTCCGGATTAGCGCAAGCTCCCTCATCTAATGATCACAGGTGTTGAATGTTTTCACTGATTATGTTCTCTATTTAAGTGCCTGAGCTGCCGAGCACGTGGCTCATGATTGTTCGTATGTTCGTAGGTTGCGTGTTACGTTGACACATTTGTAGCGGTCGAGTTGCTTATGTTCATGATAAGTTGTATATGTACCACTGTCAGCTTTCCTGTGACGACCGCGTTTGTGTTAAGCCTGAAAGATTAATAAAGACTGTGATCTGCGCCTGCATCCGTCTCCTGTCAACGTGTCGTCACAACTTGAAAGCTAATGAAAGTGTTTTGATGTATATTGAGGTCTGAGGTTTCAGTTATCCCAATATCTGAGGTATATTGTAATAAATGAATAATGTAGTTAATAATGCAATGACTAAAGTTCTGCTAACAACAGTGGTTGCCGTCCATAACCGCTCTAGAATCAGCAGTCAGGCCACGTGCCATGATTTATGTACAGGTCTAAGCTACTGCTGTAAACACAAAAAAAAATTAAATAAAAAATCCTGAACGTTGTATTGCGTCGTGTTTGTTTTCATTCAGCCTTAAGTGTTATTTCAGTGTTGTAGACACAAATTAAGCATTAAGAACTTTATTCCATTGTTGCTGTTCAGATTCAACCATGAGATATCAGTCAGTATATATTAATTCATGTATGTGGTGGCTGTTCTTGTTTTGAAAAAAGAACCCACACAATTTCCATATCATTATTTTATTATCAAGCCAGATCCATGTGAATAGTTACACCCAGTCAAGGGTGTACAGAAAGGACTGCATCTTAAATGTGCCCTTAAGGTCCGGATGGCGTCTCTTTCGATGCTGAAGGCAATGCATCAAGGACTGATGGTCTCTCTGCAACATCCAATCAGTTCCTGATGCAGTATCATCAGCATCTGAAAGCTCTTGTCTCTCTACTTTTTCAATCATAGATTCTTCCATGCTAACTTAAAAAAAGGTAGCAAAAATGGTAATAAAACTCTATTTGAATGGGAAGTCCCTTAAAACAACATGTTTTTGAAGTCATAATGACATCATCTTTAAATGGTTTGGCTTTACTCCGCTGACAAGTGACCATGTTTAGCCCAATCCCAGTGCCCATTGTGAGAGATATTTAAAGAAAGACTCACAATTGCCGACTGAGATTTGGCAAGGGCACACTAATGTTCATAGATCCCTCTGAGAATAGTCAAGGTGCACGCAGCTTCTTCATGGAGTGCAAAAGGGTTTCAACACTAAACAGAGTTAGAATGATTAAAATAGAACCAGTCATTCAGAAAACTTGACACTGTGTACAAAGTTGAAGCATCAGAAAGAGGAGTTGCTAGTCATAATATGGTGCTAATACATGATATGGCCAAAGGTATGTGGACACCTGACCATAACACCAATGTGGTTCTTCCCCAAATTGTTACCACAAAGTTGGAAGCACACAATTGTCTAGAATGTCTTTGTATGCTGTAGCATTAATGTTTCATTTCACTGGAAGTAAGTCTAAACCTGTTCCATTATGACAATGCCCCTGTGCACAAAGCAAGGTCCATTAAGGTCCACATGGTTTGACAAGTTTGTTGATGTGGACGAACTCAAGTGGCCTGACTCAGGCCTCCTCACTCAACATCATGGCTGAATGATCCCACACAGACATGTGCCACAATCTAGTTGAAACCCTTCCCAGAAGAGTGTAGATTATTGCAACAGCAAAGATGAACTAAACCTGGAATGAGATGTTCAAAAAGCACATATGGGGATGATTGGTCAGGTGTCTGCATACGTCTGGAAATATATAGTGTAGCTTACCAGCTATTAGGCTATTTTGTGTATATCAAGATAACTAAACCTGAAAGGGCAGAGAGATCCAGGGTCCCTTATGGCCACAATAAAGATTTGCATTTCACAAAATCATTTTATACTCAAGAATCAACCTTCATTGGAAAATCTCACCTGGATACTGTAGATTTGGACCAAGAAATTGCTCATGTAATCATAAAGACTTTGCTTTTTCATCCCAGGACTCTTATTTACAATATGCTAATACTGAAAATCCATTCAAAACATTTAGCACTGATTGAATATTATATACTAGTATATGTGGATAAGTAATGATTTCTAATCACACATCTGGACTCAAAAGATTCCCTTTTGAGTCTGGTTTCTTTCAAGGTTTCTTCCTTGTGTCCTCTCACGGAGTTTTTTTGTTTATTTGTTTGTTTGTTTTTCCCCACTGCCACCTCTGGCTTGCTCAGTAGGGCTCTAAGTGTACATCTGGATTTGTGCTGTTTTGTGATAATATATATTGCTAAAAGCGCTATACAAATAAAAATTTCATTAACTAAATATAACCGCTAGATATAAGCAGCAGACAGTGTAGCTATCTTTAAAAAATAATTTTACAGATTCAGATTCAGCTAAATAGCTAACTGTATGCATATAAGTAAAACAGTATAGTTCCAAGTGGTCCAAGGTGTTTAAGGGTTTGACCCTGCCATTGACAGATTGTGAATTTAAATTGCCATCTTAGGTTGACGTTTCCAAGATGGTGGTTGGCCTTTCTCTCTTCCCTGTCATTCAGATAAACTCTAGTTTAGACATTGTGGCTGCATGGGTTAACCCACAGCCTCTCAGGCTAGTAACAGTGTAATAGGACAATGCAGACTGACTGCACAATCTCTCCAGGTGAATGTGCGACACGACATCACGATCACAGTTGCCTGCAGAGATTATGCAGTCTGTCCCTAATGCAAATGTTAGACCAGGTGTTCGTTCGTTCGTTTGTTCTCTCTCTCTCGCTCTCTCTCTCTATCTCTCTCTCTCGATCACATCTTGACCTCCAATCCTGAACTCAATCCTGAAATCCTGTTGCCAATGGTTAACAATGCCACTCAATCACCTGCTACTAGCTGGTATGACATGTCAGAATTCAAAGCCAAAGTGGATACAAGATGGCTTTTTATAGCTAGCTCATAGCAAAACCATGTTTTAGCATCTTCACATGTCTTGTTTTAAGTTTGTTTAAGTCACCTCAATTCTAAAATCTTAAAGCTACAATACAGTTAGATGCTTTGTAAACAAGTGTAAGCTGAAGACATTTCCAAGGCTCCCAAGTTTATGTTTGTCAAGAAAACTCAACAACTGGGCTCAACAGCTCTGACGCCAACTCATCAAGCTAGTCAGGGTGTTTCTTGGACAAATAGTGTGTTCTCAAAAACACTCCTTGCAGAATACAGAAAACATCGAATCTTGAGGGGGGTAAGCTACCAAGACCAACACAAGACCATATCAGGTACAACTCCAGTCAGCCAAGAACTGGAATCTGAGGCTTGCATGTGTGAAGGATCCCCCAAATGGATGGTAGAAGGTGAGAAAAACATCACATGGACTTTATACACATTGACCATCATACAGAGCTATACAAGCCTGAAAATAAAGATATGTTTCTTTCCATAATCAAAGCTAGTCATTAAATCTCTTGGACACGCAGTGTAGGTGTTTCTACACATTATAAATCATCTAAGTATTGTCTTCTTAGTTATTAATTTGTGTTGTGTAATTAAATATACCATAAGCAAAAAATCTGAAAAAGAAATTAAATAAAAATAAACACTGACAACAAATTTTCTGGGATTATTAATGAATCTAACAGGTGACGATCTACATAAAAACGTTCCTTTTTAAATAAATAAAAAAAACATGAATTGTCTTTTAACTACACTATACTATTTATTTTTATGCTATTACTAATGAATGTATATATGTATCCAGTGTTGTGAAAAAGTATTTGCCCCATCATGATTTCTTCAATTTTTTGTACATCTCTTACTAAAATGTTTCACAAGTAAAAACAAAATCTAAGATAAAACAAAGCCAATCTGAGTAAACACAAAATATAGTTTTTAAATGATAGTTATTTATTGAAGCAAAAAAGTTATCCATTACCAACTGGGCCTGTGTGAAAATGTATTTGACTAGACACAACCAGGCCTGATTACTGCACACCCTGTTCAATCACATCAACACTTAAATAGAACTTTTCTAACAGCATGAAGATCTTACCCAGGTCTTACCCAGTAACATCATATGCCAAAGTTGAAAGAAATTCCATAAATGATGAGGAAGAAATGACTGAAATATGTCAGTCTGTTCAAAGGCTCTGGGACTCAAGAGAACCACAGTGAGAGCCAATATCTCCAAATGGAAAAACTGCACAGTAGTAAACCTTATCAGAAGTGTCCAACCTTCCAATATTCCTCCAACAGCACCAGTCCAGTTCTGTGGACTGACGAGTCGAAAGTGGAACTGTTTGGAAGACAGGTGCCCCATTACATCTGGTGTAAACCAAACACAGATTTCCACAAAAAGAACATCATACCTACAATCAAGCATGATGGTGGAAGTGTGATGGTGTGGGGATGCTTTGCTGCATCAGGGTCTGGGCAACTTGCAGTAATTGAGGGAAACATGAATCCTGCTCTCTACCAGAAAATCCTGAAGGAGAATGACTGGTCTTCAGTCTGTAAGTTGAACCTCAAGCACAGCTGGATTATGCAGCAAGACAACGATCCAATAGGAGTAAATAGGAGTAAATCCTAGTCCTAGAAGTGAAAGATTGATCTCCAGTTATCGGAAGCATTTGGTCGCAGTTATTGCTGGTAAAGGTGGCACAAACAGATTTTAAGTTCAAGAGGGTAATTAGCTTTTCACATGGGTGATATGTGTTGGATAACTTTTTTTTGCTTCAATTAAAAAAAAACCACTTTAAATAAAAACTGTAGTGTGTTTACTCAGATTGCCTTTGTTTCATGTTATATTTTGTTTGAAGATCTAAAACTGCTGAATATTGATTATATGATATACACAAAAACAGAATAAATCAGAAATAAATCAAATACCTTTTCACAGCACTGTAATATACAGCGTGTCCCCAAAGTCTCCATACATAGGAGAAATTAACACTGCTTACCAAAATGTAATCTTATTTACAAAACATCCAACTAAGCATGAAAAATATTGGAAGACATTGTGCTAAAAAGTGTTCATTTCTCCTATGTATGGACTTTTGGGACACCCTGTAGAAAGTAACAAGTAATATATGAAAGATGTGCAAACAGTTCTAGGGTTAGGTAAGTTCAGGGCTAATATCATACTCTTAACTGCATTTATCTGTGTAAACCACTGCCATTAGAAAAAAAAAAATCTTTATAGCATAGCATGACAAGTATCAAGTCTGAGTTTCACAACCTTCAGATTCCTAGTTTCAAGCTATTAATTAAGTTTGAAGAAGACATGACCGTTTCCTACAAAATCAGAAACTTATCATTACTGTAATTTCAATATGACATGAATGCCTACAGCAGAAGTGCCTCTCCAGGACAAATATATATGACATTATATCATCCAGCCCTACCATGAAAGACCTGCACAGCATTATTGACTAAAAACATGAATACAAATAATATGCTTATAAGGTCTTCAGTTTGAAAGGGAAGTATTGAGTGGTGACCAAGTGCCTCATTGTTGGAGCTCAAGCTTGACCCAGGCACTAAAGGTCATGTTGTGTTTTCTTATGAGCTGTGACCTTCTCACCAAGCCAATCAATCTGCAATAGATTAAAGGAAAAAGCAGAAAGGGTTAAGAAGCAAACAGGGATGAAATGATATATGCATTATGCAGAACCCCTGTTTACACAGATCTGGTTTAATAACTGCAAGAATAGTATAAATATTGTGAAATATTGGCCTAAACCATGGCTCCCTCTAGTGGCTACTTTGGGAATAATGTCAGTAAAGTGTATACAGTTGGTTGGTTCCACACTATTATAAGAGAAAAGTTTATTTGCTGAAGCTAACAAGTATAATAAAGCGAGAATTACAGAGTTCTGTAAAAATGTGTCAATGTCATAGTCAAGAGACAACAATAAGGAACACTGAGTGTTAGACGCATATCTGTGATGAGATTCTCCTCAACCATTTCCTGGTAAATGGCTCCATTCATTGTTCCTTCAAATCTGCCAGTACCATGTGATGAAAAACAGCCCCATACTATGAAGCTTCCACCTCCGAACGTCACTGTTGGTGTAGTGTTTTTAGGGTGATGTGCAGTGCCAGTTCTTCTCCAAACACGGTGTGTGGTATGACAGACAAAAAGCTCACCTTTGCTCTCATCTGACCATCACAGTCTTTTGGACTGACCATCACAGTGTAGACTCTCCCAGTATTCCATAGACGTGTCCAAATGAGTTAGCTATCTTTAAGCGAGCTTCAACATGCCTTTTCTTTAGTAATGGAGTCTTGTGGGGTGACTGTGAGCAGTGGAGTGCATTGCCTATTGTGTTCTCTGTGACGATGGCACCTGCTGCCTCCAAGTGTTTCTGGAGCTCTTTCCGAGTGGTCCCATGGCTCTTGGGCTACTCTTCTGACTATTCTTCTGACTCCCTGGTCAGAAATCTTGTGAGGAGCTCCTGTGCATGGCCGGTTGATGACGGAGTTATGTTGCTTTCACTTGAGGATAATGGCCCTAAAGGTGCTTACAGGAGGATTCAGAAGTTTTGAAATACGTCTGTATCCAATTATATTAACTAGTGTGACACCTTGGTAACGAAAAGCCTTTTTATAGAGCCTCACTTTTCTAACCCAGCTGATATTAATTTGTACAGATAGGAGGTATAATTACGTATGGATTTCAGTGGGTTCCTTGCCTTACCTTGCCTTGGAGAACTGCTTTTTCTTAGCGTGTTCAATACTTTTTTCCTACGTCATTCCGCTGTATTACACATAACTTTATGTATAGACTGTAATGTTGTGAATTCTTTATATTTCCGGATTTCTTGAATTAATTCTGATGTCTGGTATAAATTTCATGTGAATCACCTCATTGGAAATATATTTACTGAAAAAACCTTTGACGCGTTCAATACTTATCTCCCCCACTGTAGATAGATAGATAGATAATGTTTTTTGGAAATTTGCCAATTGCTACATCAGAAACTCTTGCACTTGCACACAGTACACCTACAGACATGCGTATATTAAAATGTAAACTGTATTTATTTAATTTATTTATTGTTTAAATGGATTCATTTAATTGTTTTATTTTATTTAACGCTTTATATTTGACACGGGTTATATGAATGACAAGTAGAACAACTTATGTTAATTTTGTAGCTGTCCAAGCAAAATGTTTATAAAAAAATATAATAATAAAAAAAAAAGAAAAGCAAATAGATTGAGGAACAGGAGTAGCCTGGCAGTGTGCACTTTGTTACTCACTCTATGCGCAGAGTCTTTTTGACAGCTCTAACCTCTTAAGCTTCAGGTCCCGCTGTACCCAGCATGGCACAAACGGTAAATGCCATCTGTTGAAAACATCAGATTCCTCTCAGACTGCTGGTCATTAGAAACACACAACGGTGTCATTTATTAATAGTCATGTAACAACAGAGTGATTGGGTCTATTTAGGCTCAGCAACTCCAGCACTAGTTACTGGTCATGCCAGTCAGCACATGTTTTTTGGACAGTTTTTATTGACATGTGTATGTATATGGATACCAAATTCCACTCGAGCTGTGAACTGCTTGTCAACAGACCTAAAACCGTAACAATATATTCTGGTCAAGCTGGAATATAGAGAATGTGACCTTCAGTATTTCATATAGCGAATCTGATTCATTATAGGGGACAAAAAAATATGAAGAAATTCCTTTTCCACAAACATAGATAGTCATAAGGTTCTTATCATAAGGACCTTACAAATCTATGTCAGTGATTCTGTTCTTCTATTCCGTTTTTGTCAATTATTTTGTTACAGCAGTGGAAATTGCAACCCATCATTAAGCGTTTAAATTATGACTGATTATGACACATTCTTATAGTTAGCAGCTTGTTAGACTGGTCACTTGAATTGAAAGGGCTTAATCCAAACCTCAATAGATCAAAAACAAGAAAATAATGTCGACTTGGACCTAATGTCTTCTGTCGGTGGGAAATTCAGGAATAAAATCTCTATGGCTCTAATATACAGCCAAAATATTTATTGTACACATTTAAATGAGCTTAATGTTTGAATAGTTAGATAATGTAAAATCATGTGATATAATAAAAGAATAATATAAACTAAATCTGTAATGCAAGCTATTTTTAAATACAATGTAAACAGAAAGGCAACCAAAAATTAAAAAGAATATTTGAAAATGGAATTAAATCAATCAAGGAGAAAACATTAGGTGCATTACTTGTATGAAATCTTATATGATTACATAAACTTTCTTAAAGCTAGTTCCTCTATGGTTTATGGTGTAATTTGTTCTTACATTTAATTTATTGTTAATGCATTTTTAATCATTCTGATTAAGCCAGAAAATATAGATATGGCCTTTAGCAATTTGTATAGTTTAGTTTCATTATAGTCAGTCCAAATCAGTCTAAACACTAAAGACATGAGCGGGTTTTTGGATAATGAGCAAGAGATAAGGAAGTCTTTATGTGCACCCTGTCCAGGGTGTACCCCGCCTTGTGCCCCATGCTCCCTGGGATAGGCTCCAGGCTCCCCGTGACCCTGAAGAAGGAGTAAGCGGTTGAAGATGGATGGATGGATCTTATGTTTAAATAAATCACTGATAATGAACACAATTAGCAATTTATTCTAATCCTGACTGAAACCTATTTCAGTGTTAACTACAATACTGTGTAAAGTCAGAGCACATGCTAGGAAATGCTGTAGAGCAAAGATGCCTTCAAAACTAATGAAATTAAAATGTTTCTACATTAAAAAAAAATACTATAAAGAGCAGTAAATAGTGATGAATTAAATAAAGTAGGATATTTAATGTGATGACCCACTGCTTAAAAAATAGTCTCAGGTAGAATTTGTGCCATTTTGTAAGTGTTATTGAGCGTCTTGCAGAACCAGACACGGTTCTTCTGGAGACTTTAACTGTCGCACTTGCTTCTATTTTTGCACCAAAATCCAAGTGTCTCTCACGTAATATACTGCTTTCTTTTCTGACATACAAAATGTTTCTGTAACAGTTCATTTTGTGCTAAAAAACTAATGTTTCGAAATCTAATATGTTTTTTGTACTGACTCGATAATGTAGAAGTCATGAAATAAAAAGCTAAACAATTAGGGTACCTAAAACTTTTGCATCGTCAAAATCATTTTTAGATTATAGATAGAAATACACTCCTGGTGGGAAAAAATGGGCCAAGGCTGAAATAGCTAAATATGATATTTTAATGGTCTTAACAATAGATAATTGGTCAGGAAATTAGCATGAATTAAATAAATAGATAGAAAAAAAGTAAGTTAGAATGGGATAGTTTTTCACTTTGATTTCTTTAAATGTTTAAGCCTTGAAGGAAAACGTGCAGACATTTATTTATTTGTTTGTTTTACTTTATTTGAATTTTGTACACCAGGACATGTTAGTTTGAATTTGAGATCAAACATTTTAATCATTATCATGATTTTATCTTATACAGTGGGGGAAATAAGTACTGAACACGTCGACATTTTTTCAATAAATATATTTCCAATGAGGTTATTCACATGAAATTTTCACCAGACATCACTATTAAGTCAAGAAATACGCAAGGGGAAAAAAGTATTGGAGACGCTAAGAAAAAGTAGTTCTCCAAGGTAGGGTAAAGCAAGGAGCCAGCTGAAATCCATAAGTAATTATACCCCTTATCTGTGCAAATGAATATCAGCTGGGTTAGTAAATTCATGGTCTGTAAAAAGGCTTTTCGTTACCAAGGTGTCACACAAGAAAGATCTCATCATGGGTAAAAGCAAAGAGCTCTCCCAAGACCTTCACAACTGTATTGTTGCAAAACATTTTGATAGAATAGGATACAGACATATTTCAAAACTTCTGAATCCTCCAGTAAGCACTACTGGGGCCATTATCCTCAAGTGAAAGCAACATCACTCAGTCATCAACTGGCCACGTACAGGAGCTCCTCACAAGATTTCTGACCAGGGAGTCAGAAGAGTAGCCCAAGAGCCAAGGACCACTCAGAAAGAGCTCCAGAAACACTTGGAGGCAGCAGGTGCCATTGCCACAGTGGAAACAATCGGCAACGCACTCCACTGCTCACAGTCACACTGCAAGACTCCATTACTTAAGAAAAGGCATGTCAAAGCTCGCTTAATATTTGCTACAACTCATTTGGACAAGTCTATGAAATACTGGGAGAGTGTAATCTGGTCAGACGAGAGCAAAATTGAACTTTTTGCTGTCATACTGCACACCGTGTTTGGAGAAGAAATGGCACTGCACATAATCCTAAAAACACTATACCAACAGTGAAGTTCGGCGGTGGAAGCTTCATGGTGAGGAGCTGTTTATCATCACATGGTACAGGCAGACCTCATATAACTGAAGGAATGATGAAAGGAGCCCTTTACTAAAAGATTCTAGAGAAGAATCTGCTGCCATCCACCAGGATGATGAAGATGAGACGTGGGTGGAGCTTCCAGCAAGATAACGATCCAAAGCATACAGCAAAGGAAACTCTCAATTGTTTTCAGAGAAAGAAAATCAAGGGGTTAGACTGGCCCAGTCATTCACCTGAATTGAATCCAATTGAACAAGATTTAAAGACAATATGTTTAGAAGAATGTGCCAAAATCACACCTGAATACTGCGGAACATTCATTTGCTCATACAGGAAGCATAGTGAAGCCATCATTACAAACAAAGGCTTCTCCACTAAGTATTAAATATATTTAATTTAGCATGTCATTCTCCTTAACTTCATTTATGGACTTTAATGTGTTGTATTTCTTTATTTGTGTGGATTTCTTGCATTAATACAAAAGTCTGGTTAAAATTTTATGTGCTTCATTGGATATATATTTACTGAAAAAAATGTTGACGCATCCCCCAATACTTATTTCCCCCACTGTAAGTGAATTTCCCTGTTTCTAGCTTTTCCCCCTCAAACAGTTTACTGCAGCAAAAGTAAACATGCAAAATGTGGCACAGGCGGTTTGATTTGTTTAATTCTCGCTAATTTTCTGACTACTGATTTGTTGGTAACACCATTAAAAGCTTAATATTTTGTCATTTTGATCTTGGCCCTTTTTAAAAAAAATTTTTTGCTGAGGAGTGTAGAACTTAAAGTTCTATTTTTCCTGGATTATTTTTTAGCTTGTCTTTTGTGCTTCTACAACAATGTCTACAATAACTACTTTATTAGCAGAAAATCAAAACCCAATTCACTTAATACTGAATTTGAAAGGACAAAAATCTCCAAAATTGTAGACGCTAATTTACATTTTTAAAGCGAATATCCTAAAGCGAATAGTGTACTGTGTATGTTGTTCAGTAAGTAGCTCAGAATGGTTGGTGTTGGTGTGTATGCGGAGCGGTGTAAGTTCCAGCCATCAAGAGAGACCCGATTAATATACTGAGTCAGCGAGGAGAAAAGGGTCGTTGGAGCTGTGCAGATGTTCTGAAAGTCTGTTGCAAAAGAGCTACTGTTTACTGGACCGATAGATAAATCTCCTAAAATCCTCCCTAAATTCTATTGTGCCACATCAGCGGTGCTGTCACTTTGTGTAGTCCTTAAATGAACCACAGATTTTTTTTCACACATGAGGTACATGAAAGACAATAATTATTTTTAAGGCTATGGTGCCCAACTATTTTAGAAAAAAAAAATTGTTTTTCAGGCGACTGTGTCTAGGTCTCTCAAGTAAAAATAACATTATTTGTCAGTTGAACTGCATTTTTCAAAAAAGTACAGTGACAAAAGACCCGCCATCTTGAGTTATGCAATGTCAGGACCTCGTGGGGTGGCGTATTGTACTTGTACTTGATTGGTACGAGATGGAAATTGGGAATAAAAGGAGATATGAAGGGTGCTGGACTGAAAAACAGTAGTTTAGTGAGTTTGGGAAAATGGTGAAGAAAAGGAAATCTTGACAGATAGAGGGAGGGTGGAGTGTTTGCCTAGATTCTAAGCATTAATGGGGAAAAAAGGAATAAAACCGCTTAACAGTTCAGTTGCAATTATATACATCTTCATATATTATCATTATTGTTGTTGTTGTTGATTATTATTATCATTATCATCTGAGCAGTTGCTGTAGATAAGTCGATCAAGTCAGACCCACACCTTCACAAAATGGATTCCCTTTCCTTCTCCTGGTATCTTGTACTCGGCAAATAAAAGATGTCCACCTCTTGACATCTCTTGGGTCAGTATTTTAATTAAGAAAACAATCTGTTACCTTTGAAGTAAGGTATTCCTGATTAAAAGTACTGTGTACTAATTTTCATAATTGACCAACTGTACAAGTCATATGTATATCAAAATAAATAAAAATAAAAAATAAAAACATATTCCTATGCGAATACTTTATTGCATGTTTGTTGACATTTTTAAGCTGTTGAGATCTCAGTTTGTGTTAACGTTTGCACTTCATCGACAACTGGAACTTATTCCACTTCCACGGTATTAATCTCTATTCCACTTTACTGCACACATTATTTGGCAGAGCTAAAATATTTCACCCAGGCAATTTGCCATCAGTTAAATAGGAATTTATAGTCGGTGCAAATGAATGGCTGATTCTGAAATCCTGACCTTTCCCTCTGTTTGATTATCCATGCTAGTCATATAGTGGGTCATTGCTATGACATTGTAACCAGACTCTCTAGATGTTTGCATTGATTATTATTGAGAATTAAATAATCATTATTAAAATTATTGTTGGAGTGAAACAATTTTAGCTATATGTTGCATAAAGAAGAAGCTTCAAATCTCACCCAATTAAGTCACCCTCAACTCAAGCAGAGAGAACACAGATTCAGATAGTTAAGCGTATGTCTTAATCAACCAGCTGACCTTTAGCTGAACATTTCAACTGACAGGTTCATAACATATTAGTTCTTCTATCTGTGTTTAATTCTGTTCTAAAATTAAATATAAAAGTACTCTGTAATACTCAGTAGTGCATGGTGACTTTTTACAAATAAGCACCTTGTATTTTAATCAAACATTAGACAACTGATTATAATTACACAAGAATGAATTATAATATATTTACAATCCACAAGCAAGACAATCTCTAGATTAAATATTATTTGTCAGTGTTGCACATTTTGTTGTTTAAGAAATAACCAATATGATATGAAATGAATATTACTATGTTAAGATGATATGTGTCACAGTTCTAGGGACCTTGGACTCCACTTCCCATCTGCCACTGCACCACACTACCTGTCACGTGATCACCCGC
>JAOUWY010000051.1:8164088-8174960 GCA_025728095.1 Prietella phreatophila | reverse complement strand
TTATATATACACACGTGTGTGTGTGTGTGTATGCATATATGTATACATACACGTGTGTGTGTGTGTTTGTATGTGTATATATATGAAACGCAGAGCATGATACACTTGTGTGTACCGATAAGAAGCAGTTTGCGGCAGTTCAAACAGGCTTTGCTTTCGGATCTTGGATGATGTTTAGACGGACAGAAGAGCATGTGTGTCTCTGTAAGCAGATATACATTCTGTACTGATCTCAGTGACCTGATATGACCACCTTAAGCATTACCCTCAGATGAACAAGAACAAACTTATTACAAAGTAATAATGTATCATTTCCCTCACACGTCCAAAATGAATCAAAAAACAAATAACGCAACCAAATGTGTCAGTGACGACTGTCCTGCAAAAACAGTGTGAATATTCACCAATAACCGATAGTTTCAGCAACCGGTTATCGGTACTGATCAATTGGTCAACCTCTATTCTGTATTCCCTTTACATTTACATACTGAGGTATGTTCTATATTTCATATTGACTCATTCCTGTCTAGATTCTATGTGTACTTCTTAATTCATACATTGTGTACCATGTGCACATAAGGATGGATGGATCCTATCTATCTGTCTATCTATCCATCTGTATACAAGTAACCTACCGGTCTACGAGAGGTTACGCATACGAGCAGTGTGTTTTCAAAGTCAGCAGGAGTTCTGCTCATTGAAAAAGCAAATTACCATCTTTAGATGGAAATAAAGTTACACATTTAAGCCTGTAAATTAGTCCTAAACCATATGTTGAGATTCGTTAGTTTAAAACTAGCACCGTGTACTATTTCTGTTCCACCACACACAGTTAAGTCACATCATAAATAGTATCCAAGCAGAAACCTGATCTGATGTAAACGGGGAAATGCAGCCTCCACGGTCGAGATTACTGTAGCGTGATCATAGACCACGTAAAATCCCTTCCTACAGTATGGGACATGTCATTATCCTCATCATTCTGATCAAACTGGGCAATGAAAATGCTCTGCACTGTGGGGGAAAATTCAAATAAACATGTAATGCTGCAAACATTATGAAGGAATCTGGGATCCTACAAATTTACAACTGTACACAGATTCACCCGACTGTGTTTGATATTCTACACTGTCCGTTCTAGGCTTTTTGTTTAGTACATTTAGGACAATCCTCCAGAATCCTCAAGTGAGTTAGAATATTGTGAAGGAGTGTCTCATCAGCAGTTCAGACCTTGCGCCAGCAGCAGCGTGTCAGCACTCAGTCACTGCTGTCCTTGCACGGTGAGGTTATTGGCATATGGGCTGACCTGTGTGTGTGTGTGTGTGTGTGCGCGTGTGTGTGCGTGCGTGCGTGCAGAGCGAGCTGTGGGCGAGGGCGAAAGGATGCTGGAGCTACTGCAGCGCTGGGGCTCACGCAGATCAGAGGTCCGCTTCTTCCTGCGCCACGAGAGAGTTCCCGGCCGTGAGCCAGGTGAGTTCAGCTCGATAAGTATCAATGGAGCAAGGCATGTGAGTTTAGTATGGTGATTAGTCAAACACAAGACTAGTGAATTTAGCATAGTGTATTTAAGCATGGTGAGCTTAGAATGATTTGTTGATCACAGCATGTTTCACGTGAGTGTAATGTGATTATTTTGTCACACTGATGTCAGGGGAGTTTAGTGTGATTTGGTTAGTGTAGTGTGAGTAGATTATTGTGGTGTGAAACCAGGTGAGTGTAGCGTGATTGGGTGATTCTACTGTGATGTCAGGTGAGTTTAACTTTGATCACTGTATAGTAACAGAAGTGCATCATAATACGGATACTGTGATCCCAGCCAGGTGAATTTAGCACAGCTGTCTGATCTCAGCTGAATTGGATAACCGTGAGCGACTTGAAAGAAAGCTCCTAATAGCTTTCCCCATCAAGGAAACGGATCAGTACCCAAATACCCTGAGAAGCACTGCTTAAGCACTGCTTCTCATCCCAGGTCATTATGGAGAGGATTTCACTTGATTAAGTGAAAAAGTAAATGTGTGTTTTTAAATGTAGTTTTGGAGAACCAGGAGCTTCAAACCAGAGACTTGGCTTAGTTTATCTTAGCGTAGCTTAACTTTACTGAGAAATGATTGATTATTTTGTATAAATCGCATAAGCCCTGTTTTCTGGCGACACTCAGTTGGCATAAAGTAAGTTGCATAATCTTTTCTCAGTCCCGCTCTAACCCCTTTTACCCTTCAATCCAAACGTGTGTAAAAGTAGCCTGTAAGCATTATATAAATGCCAATCTTGAGCACAGGCCAGAGGATGATTGGGCTTATTGGTCCTGTGACATTATTTCCCTCCATGAGCAGTGACTGTGACTTCTTGTTCAGAGAACCATGCTAAATGTGTGGCTCATCGCCAGTCACAGGAAAACACGGTGTCCTTTGTTCTAGCGAGGCCTGGTGCTAATTTTGAGTTGACTGTTTTTCTTACCTGCAGATGACCCCTGCTTCAATCCATCCATTGAAAGTGGGTCTTTTTTCTTTTTTTCTCTCTGCATTTCTTCACAGCCCGTTGATTGCATTTTTTTTGTCCTCGGTTTTTAACAGATGTGAGTGCGTTGTGTCAAATGACAGATAATTCACGTATTAACGATGTTTTACAGGAAACACCAGAAGCATGGAACTGAGGAGGAATGGTGTTAAAGGTCCCCCAGATAGAAGGATGGAGAACGGGGTGAGTCAATGAGCAAAATTGCTGTTTTTCTTCTAGCGAAATAATGAACTAGGTCACTTTTTAATTTTTTCCTCCTCTAAGAAAGCTAGTATTTGTTCGCTTAAGCTGCATTCGTGACTTGCATTCCTGAAACTCAAGCTCGGTGAGAGGTGTGTATGTGATGTGGGACGAATGTTGAGTTTTCTTTGCTGTTTTGCAGGTGGCTGCTCCACGCATGGACATGACTGTGGCTGAGCTGCAGGAGATGGCGACACGACAGCAGCAACAAATCGATGCTCAGCAGCAGCTGCTGGCCTCTAAGGTAGATGAAGCTTGGATGTGTGGGATAAGTTAGTGAGAGATAAAAAAAAAAAAACCCTGTAATGACATTTGGAAGTAATGGACCAATGGTATGCACGTAAAGTGTTTTATGGATCTACTTCCAGCATTCTTGTTTATTTTATAAGAAGCAGATATTTTCTGTCCAGTAAGTGTGTTTATAGCACTCGACCTTGACCCTTTTTTGTCTTGGCATACAGGAGCAGCGCCTGCGCTACCTGAAGCAGCAAGATCAGATGAAGCACCAGCAGGCTTCTGAACAGGAGAAGTTACAGTGCCTCAGGGAGAACGCGGAGAAGCAGGAGGCTCGGCTTAAGAAAGTGCGTGCTCTCAAGGGTCAGGTGGAGCAGAAGCGCCTCAGCAATGGGAAACTGGGTGAGCGTTGCGCGATATCATATTGTTATACTGTAAATTGCTCCATGTTTTTAGTCCAGGGAGGTCTGACGTGTGTTTGCCTGCTTTTAGTGGAGGAGATCGAGCAGATGAACAATCTCTTCCAGCAGAAGCAGCGCGAGCTTGTTGTGGCAGTGTCGAAAGTTGAGGAGCTCAGCAGGCAGCTGGAGATTCTGAAGAACGGCAAGATGGACGCTCTACACGATAATCAAAGTGCCGTGGCCGAGCTCGATCGTCTCTACAGAGAGCTACAGGTGTGGAACTTAAACGGCAGTCAGCGTCAGACTCCAGTTTAATCAGCTTTAATAGTACAACGTGGATGTAGCAGGTTCCTGCAGTACTTGAGCAGCATCACTTATGTTCTCAGTTAAAGGTTTTATAAACGGTCAGTGACCATCACAGTCACTGATTTCTGTGGTTTTAAAATGGATGCATTTCCTCCTCCCAATCAGCTACGGAACAACATGAACCAGGAGCAGAACTCGAAACTGCAGCAGCAGAGGGAGAACTTGAACAAGAAGAACCAGGAGGTGGTCGCCATGGACAAGCGGGTCAACGAGCTCCGTGATCGCCTGTGGAAGAAGAAAGCGGCGCTGCAGCAGAAAGAGAATCTTCCGGTGAGTACTAACGTGATCACGCTCCTCTTACACGGACAAAATAATAATTGGGCTGAAATCAAGGTCACGGTTATATCAGCAGTGAGGCTGAGGGCACTCTCGGTGACTCGTACAACCACAGATTGTAGCAGATAGTTTTGTACTGCACTACGTCGTCACTAAATGTGCCGCTCTTCTTGTACTGTCTTGTAATTCGGCCATAACATATTAAGCCAGCACTCTGAGTTGATGTTTGATTGGCTGTGTCATCATCTCTGTCAAGAGATTAGTTATATTACCTCATAAGGGACCACTGCATCTCTCCTCTCCTATTATTATTGTTATGAGATTAAAAACTCCATGTTGTGAGTGAGGCTGTATCACTAGACGTTGTCTAGATTGTAATATTAAAAATGTGTCGACTTTTTTATTTTTTTTCATTATTTTGCCAATACTGCAACCATGGCAAACACACGGTATCGTACGAGACGACTTGTTTTAGCGATCTCCAAGGGACAATGGGATGTTCTTCATTTTGTTATTAATGACGTGAATACCTGCTGAACTGTTTGAGATGGCAGCATTAGAGTACTGGTCCCTATTCAGTTATTCGTAATGTGTAATGTCCACTTGAGTCTAGGGAACAAGTGGAAGTGGTTGGCCCGATCAATCAGGGGACCAAAGAGTGACGATAAATTTCCAACATCAGTTACTCGAGCTTTGCAGATGAAGCCAGCGCTACACCAGCAGCGCACTGACACTGCCCGAGTGACCCATCGGACCCGATCCTATTTTCATTCGCCGCTGCAGTCTGTTCTCATGCAGTGCATCTCTTTCTGTGTTCATTCCCTGTCGGCTCCTAAGCGCACAAGGCCGTCCTCTGTGGAGATATGATGTGATGCGATACGATAGGATGAGGAGATTGAAGAGTTGACAGGAGGCGAGACTCACGGGCCGATTAGCTGATCGTCTGCGTCATCTCATGACGTGTCATCTCATGACGTGTCATGTCGGCGTAGGACATGTTTTAGTGAATACAATGTGCATGTATCTGCACTGTCAGTCAGGTTATTATCAACATGCACTCTGTGGCAGGTATACGTTTTGAGTTTGATTGTAACCCAGGTCAGAGCGTGCACACGCACACACACACACACACACACAGAGCTTCAGCAGGGCTACAGGCTGAAAGATCGTGCTGGCGTTGAGTAAAACTTTTTCTGTTCACTGAATATCTGTTCGTGAACTTGTACAGGTGCTCAAATATAAAAATTTTCAACTGATCTAATTACATTTGTTTCCCCTTCCTATACCTACCAGTTTATTGATGGAGGGAATAATGTTATTCCAAAATTTGCAGTACAGTTCAGCTCAAACCCTCAGGTTATCAATGTGCTTCACAAAGTGCCCTCTGGTGGATTTAAAAATAGCCTAAAGACATGTTCTGCCATATTTTAAATGTTATCTGTCTTCAACACAATGTTTTGGCCTTTTTATTTCCTGTGGTGTTTTGGTGGTGTTCGTGGTGCCATGTGCCATTCTGCAACAAGGACTTTTACTAATCCACCCATTTCCTGCCTCTGATTCCTAAAGGCTCGAAATGGAGAGCTTGCGCACCATGCCTCAAGATTCTTCCAAGCACTGAAACTCTGCCCTTTTGTGAAAGTTGTTGTTCTTTTCCCTGAAAACACAAAGGTCTATGTCAGTGGTCACCGACCCTCTTCTTTGAGAGCTACCGTTCCTGCAGGTTTCAGCTGCAACCAAAAGCTGATGTACCTGTTTTAGATGATCCAGAAGGTCTTACTATAATGATTAGATGGTCAGATGGACGCCATTATGGCTGGAGCTCAAGTCTTCAGGAAGGTAGATCTCCAGGAACAGTGCTGGTGACCACTTGTCTAGGTGGAGTTTTATTTATTTTGTTCAACAACCCCATGCTTGGTGTTAGCACAGCTCTGCACAGAATATTAACAAAACTAACACGAAGAGATGACGTTTGAGTCTTTCCTCACTGCCAAGAAATGTCGGTGACTCTACCAGGCACGCATGCTGCTCCAGGATTCATTGGGCTCTTTGAGGGGGATTTTTTAATTATTTTATTTTTTAAATTCTCAATCCTGGCAGACTAAAACATTTTTCACTCTCATCTTGGTGCTTTGATGAACGGGATCGTCTTCCTCTAACAAGACGACAGTGTACTGCTCTTTTGAATGTGCTGAAGTTGTTTTGTTCTTGTTTCCCTTAAGAATGGCTTCCCCGTTAAGGAAAAGGCTTCAAAAGATACCCAACCCAAGGTAAAACTACTATTTTGGACATTGTTAGTCGGTTCATCCATGCAAGTCATCCTCATTTGGTAGCGGATTTATGGGATCCTTTTAATTTGGCCTTTTTTTTAAGGCACTGCTTGACCTAAGTGCCATTCCTTTTCACTTTGGGGAACACTTGCATTTTGTTTTGTCAAAGGGTGAGGCGCGCAGTACTTAAGAGGTCCGAAGTATTCATCGATATTTCCCTTAAAGCACCTCTTTGCATTGATAATCAGTTCATCCATTAAATATAAAGCTATGAATGGTATTTTCCTGCAGCTGTAATGCCAAAGACAGTACATCAATATGATGATGATGATGATGATGATTTATTAATAAGATCTAGTGATGGGAATAAAAAGGAGCTATTATGGAAGTGAAAAGTGAATATCAATTCTTTATACCATTTATGCTTGCACAATGGAGGTCATAAGTTTACATACACCTTGCAGGATCTACAGAACGTTAATAATGAAAATAATAATCAGTTTTAATTATTAACATTTTGCCCACTCTGCAGGGTTGTATGTAAACTTATGACCTTAACTTTTAAAATGTCTCCTTTGAATTCATAACCTTTTGAATTTGCACTCAATTATTTCCTTTCGGTTTGTCATTTTTCCACTTATTTTCTTAATTTTGTCATTCTGCTTATTTTTTGTACTTTATTTTGTCACAGTGTTGTTGTTGTTGTGGCTTTCACTTAATTTAATGTGTATATTTATTTGGTCATGAGTGCTTGGTTTGTAATGTGTGTGAGTGTTGAGTGAGGATAAAATGGGATTAAAAAGTTTTTGAATAATTGTTGCCCCCCCCCAGGTGTCTTCTGACGGCCAGACCTCGCAGTCAGGGGGTCAGTCTCGCGTGGCTGCTGTGGGGCCGTACATCCAGTCGTCCACCATGCCACGCGGCCCAGTCAGACACGACCTGCTGAAGCCGACCTACCCCGACGGCACAGCCACACTGCCACCTCAGGACAGGAGCATGGTGTCCCCGCCAGCCAAACCTGGCACAGGTACAGCACACAAAGTCCACATTGCACTCGCAGGCACCGAAAGCATTTCACCAGCTGTGTGAAAATGAGCATTGCTCTGAGCAGTGCCACCTGTGCTTGCTTATCGTTTACCAACACTTAATCAGAAACCTGGGAATCTGTGTGTGGCGTCTGTCTCCTGTGACTTTGAGGTTTAGTGTGCATTTGCCACAGGAGAGGGGAGCTCTGGGACGGTTTCTGTAACACAGCTGCAGTGCACCTCCTGATGTCACTCTCAGCCCAGAAGGTAGCCACCATTTGGATCGTTAGTGTGCTGTGATGCAGTGAGCCGTCTCTGATTGACTCCTCCCTTTCGTACTGTCGAGCACGTTCGATCATCTCGAGCAACCTGGAGGGGCGAGGACTAGCGTGCGTTAATAACGAGCACCGTTTGGATTTCTATTTTCTTTGACTACGAATCCAAACGTCTGCCCCCAGTGATTTGATGGAGCTAGTTCTGTGTGGACCTGCTATCCTAGCTCGATCACCTTACACTTTATAAAACTTTTTTGTGTTTAGTATACGACGTCATTACAGTTAAATATCGTTGGGGTAATCATTGTTTCTGCTAGAGAATGGTCAAAGTGTGAGTTTTATTTTTATTGCAGTCGTTTTGCTGCTTTCTTTTAGGAAAGTCCATGTTGGTAAAGTTAAAAAAAAAAACAACAACTGAAGACTGGAGTACTTTTACTATCCGTATATGAAGAGTATATTAATGTGACTTTTTTATTTTTATATTTTACCCCTAGTGGATCCAATTCCTGCTGTTTTCAGTTCTGTTTGTATTGTTGTTTTCTTTTTCTTTTCTTTTTTTAAGAAGAAACATTCTTGCTTAAACTGCCGAAAGAACTGCGTGCTAAGAGAAAGGATATACAGATGTTTTGCAGTGTTGGCCGTTCATGTGCGTGAAGAAAGAGAAGTGTATGTGAGTTTAGGTGTGAAGGAACTCAAGACTGTCTGAATAATGATCGTCGTCCGGTCTGAATCTCCGAACACATTATCAGCAGCTGCTTAATTAAAGCCGCCTCTGGGGCAGTCTTTGATTAATTCTTGGCTTATCTGGGAAGTTGCTGCAGAAAGTGAATCCTGTGCAGTGCTGAGAACCCACGGCTGGTTGTTCCATAATGTCAAAGAATTCAAAGTATTATGAATTATATAATAAATGTAGTGGCTTGTCGTTCTTCAGGACCGCAGTCATCAAAGGTGCTTAAAGTGTCTGACTGGAGCTCACCTACCACAGACTCCAACACCAGCCATGTCCCGTCCACTTCACCCCAGCTGCCAAGCCAAGTACCAGCAGAGCAAGGTGACCACACTCACTATTTATATAACACCGAATAAAAAGCAGCTATTGTTGTTTCTCTCGGTGGAAGAGCAGACTGTATTACTCTCTGCGTTCAAGCTTCAGTGCCAGCTTAGAATTTCTGAATTTATTTTGGTGTTATAATGAGCGTCGGTAGTTTAGACCTAAATCGTTCAAATGAATCTAAACAAAACAAATCTGGAAAAAAGTATTATTTTAAGGTGTATATTTGTGTAGTTCAGACACGGCATTTCAAGTCAGACAAGACCTGACCGAGCAGCTCCACCGATTCTGGCCGTGACCCGAATGCTAAGAAGTGTCCTTTTCTCCTGCCCCTTTCCCCCTGAAGCTCCAGGTGACTCGATCGCTCCAGGTGACACAGACGTGTTGAAAAGAGGACCGCAGGACCGGAAGGCTCGTCCGATCTCCATGTTCGAATCCACCGAGCCGTCCACGGCCTCCTTGCGCAAGAACCAGAGCAGCGAGGACCTTGCGAGAGAGGTTAGCAGAGTGTGGAAAGTTCAACACAAGCTCAGTAGACAACCAGTTTGCGGAACAGACTTTGTTATTAACATTTTTACATTTAACTAAAACTGTTTCTGCCTAATATACTTTATCAAATAAACAGTTGTGTCCTAATGCCTAAAAACATTATGAAAATCTCTAGTAGGAGTGTAAGAGCCATCATATTTTTGTTTCTGAACTATGTGTTTTTCCCCTTGTGTGCAGAATGCTGCAAAAAACCCGGTTAAAGTTCCGCCTCCTGTGCCAAGCAAACCCCGACAGGTCAATCTGCCCTTCCCGGGCGCGGGCACCTTCCCAGGAAAGGGCAAAGCGAGCAGCCAGCAGCAGCGTATGCCTCTTCCACCGGCTCAGAGTAACACACTTCCCCTACCTTCTAAGCAGGAAACCCCACCGGCTGCCACTGTTCGACCTTTCACCCCAGAGCCTAAGGAGCCCCCTATGCAGAAACCTCAGACAGTGGCAGCCAGCTCCATCTACTCCATGTATACAAAGCAGTCAATAATAGGCAAAGGCTTGCAGCAGGGGGTGCAGGGAGTACTGAACCGTTCCCAGAACCGCTCCAACTTTGTTAGCAGTGAGTGAGACTTTGAGTGAGTAAGTGTGTGTTTGAGTTGTTTTAAGGGATACAGTTTTAAAGGAATTTTTTTTTTCTTTCTCTCTAGTGTATGGTAAGCCTGTGATCACTGCAGGCCAGCAATCCCAGTCACCACAGATGGACAACCCCTACATGGAGCGTCCTAACGTCTCTGAAACGGACGCCGACCAAAGCACCAGCAGCACTCCAGCACCCGAGAACCAAGAGACGGAACGTATCCCGCGGCCACTGAGCCCCACCAAGCTGCTGCCCTTCATCTCCAACCCCTACCGCAACCAGAGCGACATGGACCTGGAGGCGCTACGCAAGAAGCTCGTCAATGCCCCGAGACCCCTTAAGAAGCGCAGCTCCATCACTGAACCCGAGGGTCCTGCTGGTCCCAACATCCAGAAACTCCTCTACCAGAAAACCACATTGGCTGCCATGGAAACCACAATCAATCCTCCTAGACCTGCTGAGGACGAGAAAGCACCACCTGATCCCATCGGCACCGAGCAGTCACAATCCGAATCTCCCGAAAAGCCGCTTGCTGACCCGCTGCCACCGATGCACGTTCTGAAAATCGATGGTGAGGACTTCATCCCTCCGCCACCGCCACCTCACCCTGCTCCTCGCCCCGAAGATGGGCTTTTAATCCCACCACCTCCTCCTCCTCTGCCTGAAGTCGAAGAGCCGCTCCCGTTACCTGCAGAGAGCTATGTGGAGGAGTTCCCTCCATATCCTCCTCCTCCTTATCCAAGCGGTGCCGAGCAGGAAGCTCTGGGGGATGACGTGTTAAACATGAAGCCGCCAGAAGTCATGGGACAGGTGCCTCTACCACCAGTGAGTATCAGAATGCTTAGAGTGTGTGTATGTCGGTGTGTGTGCTTTTAATCAGCAAGGGGTGTTGGTTCTGGGTTTTGCTTTCCACTGAGGTGAGCGGTACATCAAATCCAGCCCATGTGAAAAAGAAATAATAGTAGTAGTAGTAGTAATAAGCAACCGATGCCTTGATGAAACAGGCTGTATATGCCACCTTGGAATTCAATTCAATTCAATTCAATTGTATTTGTATAGCGCTTTTTACAATAGTCATTGTCTCAAAGCAGCTTTACATGAATAGA
>JAOUWY010000051.1:8132433-8149654 GCA_025728095.1 Prietella phreatophila | reverse complement strand
TTTTTTGTTTGTTTGTTTGTTTGTTTGTTTGTTTTTCTAGAAACATTACAGTGTTAAAATGAATCTATTCTACATATATATAGTCATTGTCGGAACTGTTTGCTTGTCTGTCAGTGTCTTAGACTTTTGTCAGTTATGTCTCGGTGTTTTGTTTCATGCCACAGTGGTATGCCAAGTTGTCTTCATGTCTTTGTTTTGCAGAACGTTTGTTTTAAATAAATGTCATTATCTGCACTTGCTTCTGCCTCGACCTCGATACATTACAGCATGATTATAGTTCTGGTTTTCTTTTGCCAGTTGTGACTTACATGAGCAATTAAAAAAAATATGTTTTAAATTTATTTATTTCATTAAAACAAATCCAAACACTGAACATGTTTAAGCTCTGAATAAAAGCATATTGCTTTTCTCTTCACTTAATTTACAAATGTGGCATTGAAGTAATCCAAAAATAATCAGATTACATTACTTTCATATTGTGATACTGGGATTACATTACAGATTACATTTTTTAATGAAGTAATTTGTAACTAATGGAATACATTTTTAAAGTAACTCTCCCAACCCTGTATATGATAGAAGACTAGGTTAAGTACTTACTCTCACACATTTACAGTTGCCTGTTTCTTTCCATTTCTGTGTTTTTTCTTATCAACACAAATGTGACCTACAGTTGGGGAATAATAACAATGCAATGTGTATTAGGAACACCACGAGTCTTGCTCATTCATGCAATTATCAAAATGGGGAAAATGTAATAACTGACCGTGGCACAGTTTTTGATGGCTGGTCTTCTGGGATTTTCACACAGAATACTCTTTAGAATTTACACAGAATGGCAAAAAGAAAATCCACTTAGTTAAATTTTGCAAGCTGAAATGCCAGACAGGATTGATAACAATTCTTTACAACCGTGGGGACAAGAAAAGCATCTCAGAATGCACAACACATTAAATCTTGAACCATGGCTACAACAGCAGAAGACCCACATCAGGTTCCTCTCCTGTCAATGAAGAACAGGAATGTGAGGCTACAGTGGGCACAGGCTCACTGAAATTGGACAATTGAAGATTAGAAAAGTGTCATCTAGTCTCAATTTCTGTAAGGTGTCAGACAGCTTGTATTCTTGCAGCCGAGCTCTCTTGTGTTAACAGTTCAGGTTAGTGGTGGTAGTGTAATGGTGTGGGGAATATTTTTGTGGCACACTTTTGGCCCAATAATACTAACAGAGCACTCTTTGAATGCCACAGCCTGGGAGAATCATGAGTGTGCAACTGACAAATCTGCCGTAATTTTGTGATGCAATCATATCAGCATGGACAAAAACCTCAAATGAAAATTGTGGAATCTTTTTGGAATCCATTCGATGAAGAATTGGGTCGGTTCTGAGAGCAAAGAGGGGTCATGGGATTGGTCAAAGATATGAGTATATTTGGGTCTACTCTCGACCAGGCATATGCCAAAACCCTTAGTACTAAAGTGTAAATTGTTACAGAACATTTTTTATTATATCAGTCTCTCCAGGATTTTGTGACTTTTACGATCGCAGAAATGAATGCAAAATCAAGCAAACGCCACAATATTTGGAGGAGCTTGCGATTCTTCTAAATTACCACAGATTTTCCACAAATTTGGGCCAAGATGTGTCATGTGACAAAGCAAGATCAAATTCTCCTGGTTTTGGGTTTAGAAAAGTGTTAGGGAACCATTTTGTAGTTACTTTCTTTTTGATTACGTTTACAGGTCGTTTTTTTCAGGGTGTTAGTGTTGCGTTTATAAACTAAAGTCCTTGTTAAACTCTGGGGAAAAGGCTTCCTGTTTGTTGGATGTATTTTTATTTTTCAAGTGTTGTGGGAAAAAAATACAAAAAAAATGAAAAGAAAAAGCTATGACTCAGTTAATGTACAGATCCAGCCTCTTCTGTGGTTGCTGGAGTTGCACTCTTGTTTTCACCATTAGGGATAAATCCTTTCAGGGTACTCTCACCAAAATTAGCCACAATTATTTCCTCTAGTGATGACACTAAAGTGGTACATGACTCTCTCCTGTAGTACTTATGCCCCTTTTTGTGGGCTGCAGTTCTTTTTTTTTTTTTTAGGCGTCACTTTCGAACGAAACCATTTGTTCTTCACCTCTTCCTACATTTCTAACTACAGGCGACACAGCTTTCATACTATTTGTCACCTGCTCCCATTTCAGAGTCAAATAAACTATTTTTGTTCTACTCTATTTACCTCAATGGTATCTCTACCTCTTATCGAAGCTCGTCTTCTTAGGCTTTCGACGTACTCCATGTAGTTCACAACAAGCAGTACGACAGGCAAGTGCTCAAGTTTTTTAAAGGGAATTTGTTTAACATTTATGGCAAAGGGACAGGGTTATGTAAATGAATGTTGCAGTGCACAAGCAGAACAATTTAGAAGGATTATAGGATTTATCATCATCCTCTGTATACAGCTGTATGCATGTACATGCGATAAATAACAAATTTCTAGTGCGTATTGATGGTTCTTATGCACGCAATTAGGACTTGTTCTACATATGTTTTGATAAGTGAGACCTGACACACATTTATATGTATAAGAAATGCCCCCAAATCACCATATATGATAAACAACTTCATTTTAAAAGGTTAAAAGATATGGCTATCGGTTGCCCCAGTTCCATTTGGAATTGGAGTCATTTTACTGTTGTTTTGTAATGTATTTCTGTGTGGGTGGTGTGACTGCATGTAAGATATGTTATTATTTAGTTCATAGCTGTTTGGGAAATGCCAGGACTGTCTCGAATTTCTTGTTGAAATGCGCCCATGGCTAAAAACCCTAGAGTATAGTAGAGTACAGACTGATAGAGTCAGCAATTACTCTATCAACTGTACAGACATGATTGACAATAAGTGGGATGGGAGCTCCTCTCCTCATAATAGTTTTCACATGATTACACTTTTCTACCACTAGTGGTTTCTGCATAAGCATGGTCAGGATTAGGTCTAAATATAGTCACACCATCATGCAAAAAATAACTTTCTCTGCAAATGTACAGATGATAAATGAGACCCGGGATTTGCATGGGGGTCAAATGGCAGATGGTATGCAATGAGGGATCTCCACTGATCAGGGTTGTGGTGAATCCAGATACTGTTCCATTTACACTGGTTTTTGGGAGGAAACTGGAGTACTCAGAGGAATATCATGAGAAATTCCTTTCAGAGCCCTGGAGCTGAAAATTGACAACACTATGTTCTGGGTGCTGTACAGCCCAACATAAAAATAGTCAGTGACCACCATGAAGCCAGTTTCATAATGCATTCATCATGCATTCCAATGTTTTTCATCATCCATTCTCAGGTCCAGTAGCTGTTTACCATGCATCCCCCTGCAGTCAAAATATTCCTTCATACCATGCTGCCACTCTGCACTGCCTTATTAGCACAGTCGTTCATCAACACTGACAAGTCTTGTGAGTGCTGCAATGAGTTGTGTCATTGTCACAGTCAGTCAGGTTAGGAGGGAGGAGGAAAAGACTTCATCAGCATAAGGCTGCAGGATTGTGATGGCATCAGTCCCAGAGTTCTATAAGCTTTTACTGTCCAGTTGGTGCTTTAGCATAAAGATGCATCTGGCAAATGTCCCTGCGCTTTGGACAACACTGTCCCTGATTCCAATACACAAACCTCAATTGCTATAAAGTTCTAAAACAATAATAACCAGACTGCTTAATCAGGTTCATCCATCATTGAACTGCTGTAGTTTGGATTTCAAACAATAGATAATTTCAGACTATGTATGTTTGGCCATTCAGGAATAATTGCTAGTAGAAGTCCAGAAACAACCAACCACTCTAATTAATGTATGCTGAATGATGAGTATTAGTTTCTTTCATGCAGCAACTTTGTCTTAAACAATAAAATTCAATTTGATTTGGATAGTGCTTTAACTTTAGACATTGCCACAAAGCTAGACCCCTAGATCCCTAATAAACAAGCCAATGACAAGGATAAATTTCCTCAGGTGACATGTGGAAGAAACACTGAGAGAAACCATACTCAATGGTAACCCAGTCTTTTCTGGATGACACCAAATAGTGAGATAGCAAATCACAGTGTGTGAGCCATTGGATGAACACTGCACGGTCTTTATAATGAGTGAGATCTCAGCATAAACTGTTTTTTGGAAGTGCAAAACTTTAGAAAATCTGCAGAATAGATATCCAGAGAGGAGGATCCGGACAATGCTTATTTTGTAAAACCTGAACTGTTACACCAATATGGAAGTGACCCACCATGTGGACAGGCATGAAAATGCCTGGAATGTATACACACAAGCACATCACACAATATAGTAGAGTTCTCTGCTGTCATATAGATCTTCAACCAATTGCCTTACTCTGATGACTGTGGTGCAATGAGGGATTTTAGCCATAACATTTCAGTGATGGTGCAGGAGTACTGGAGAGACTCAAACTCACAATAAATCTTTTACTCTGAACAAGAATACATATAAGACAGATTAAAGGAAGCCTTTTAGTAACACGTTAATTATCCAAATCACACCACAATGTAATCATGAGTCTATATGAACAACCATGACAAGCCAGGGGTAGTGGGTTTGCTTTATCTTGCTGAGGCACAATTAAAAGTTCTGAAGTTTCCATTGATGTATTGTTAGTGTTTCTGCTGGAAGAATGCTCTCCAACTTCCTCCTCACATGGTGCCAAACTAGAAATAGCAGTGTCACTGCTAGTGCTGGATTTGCTGCTGACCTGCAGATCCCCCTTTTCAGATTTTTTTTTTTGTATCTTATTCTGCCACATTGCTTACTTCTTTAAGAAAAGCCAAAAATGTCAGCCATTTATACATCTAGCCAAAGGTTTGTGGACAAGACCATCACACCCATGTGTGTTTTTTTGAACATCCACTTTTCTGGGAAAGCTTTCCACTAGATTTTGGAGTGTGGCTGTGGGGATGTACAGATTCTACCACAAGAGCATTAGTAAGGATGGGTAAGCATGCCTGCTGTGCAGGTAGCATTCCAGTTAATCCCAGAGGTGTTCAGTGGGGTTGAGGTCAGAGCTCAGTGAAAAACACTCCCTTTCTGCACAGGGGTATTGTTATGCTGGAACAGGTTTGGGCCCTTAGTTACGGTGAAGGGAAATAGTAATGCTACAGCATACAAAGACATTTTAGACAATTATGTGCTTCACATTTTGTGGCAAAAGTTTGGGGAAGAACCACATATGGTTGTGATGGTCCGGTGTCCACAAACCTTGGCCATATACTGTACAAAACTCTTCATTGGCATGAGCATGTGTGACTGATAGCCTGAGTATGTTATGATTAATAGTTGCTCATCATTGAAATGAGTCAATTGTATTTCTGGAAGGGATTTAAAAAGAAAGAAAAAAAATCTGCAGAGTCTCCAGCAGAATCCATCCCCAAATGACTTAATTTGGTACTATATCTGGAGGGTGGACCTAGCCTTGTTTACCAGCTTTTGTTTCTTTCTTCTAAAAACAAAAAAATGACAGTTCTATAACACACTGTTTGCTTTGCTGCTCCCAAAACACAGGGCTTCAAGTAAGTGTAGGCAAGTCAAAGCAAGGGCCAAGGAAGAAAATCTGTATAAAGCAGAGGATTAGCAATCCACAGCAGAGCCTGGTTTTCTAATTGGATGTTGTGTGGTGGAAGACCCAGGGGATTCACACTGTTCTATCTCTTTGAGGTGCCATGTTGGGGTGAAGGCTAGGAAAGGATTTCATGGTCGGCTGCAGAAGGCAATCCAACCTCTGTCATCCATGTCTCCTTCACTGGGATTGACAGGCACACAGTAGAATGTCATGCAAGGAAGAAAATAAATGAGAGATGCACTCATCGAGCACTTTATTCAGAACACCTGTACAACTGCATATTCATGTAATTATCTAATAAACCAATGCATGCCGCAGCAGCACATGCATAAAATTGTGCAGATACAGTTCATGTTCGCATAAAACATTCGAATGTGGGAGAAATGTGATCTCAGTGATTTAGACCATGATATGGTTGTTGGTCACAGACAGGCTGGTTTCAGTAGTTTAGAAACTGCTGATCTTTTGAAATGTTCACACACAACAGTCTCTAGAGTTTACACAGAGTGATACAGGGAAATATATCCAGTGAGTGGCAGCTCTGAGGGTGGAAATGCCTTTTGATGAGAGAGATCAGAGGAGAATGGCCAGACTGGTTTAAGCCGACTAGACGGCTATACCAACCCAAATAACACATCTTTACATTCATAGTGAGTAGAAAAGCCATCTCAGAATGCAGAACACACTGAAGCATGAGGTGTATGGGCTACAACAGCAGAAGGCAACATCAGGATCCACTCAACTAAGAACGGGAATCTACAGTGGGCTACAGTGGGGTACAGTGGGCTACAGTGGGGTACAGAGGGGTACAGTGGGGTACAGTAGGGTACAGAGGGCTACAGTGGGTTACAGTGGGCTACATTGGGGTACAGTGGGTTACAGTGGGCTACAGTGGGTTACAGTGGGCTACAGTGGGGTACAGTGGGGTACAGTGGGGTACAGAGGGCTACAGTGGGTTACAGTGGGGTACAGTGGGTTACAGTGGGCACAGGCTCACTTAAATTGGACAAATGAATACTGAAAAAACATTGTCTGGTCTTTACAATCTTATTGACGAGAAACACGCATAAACCCAGTAACGCATTATAGACCTGAATCCTTTAATAAAAAGAATGCATGAACACAGCTGCCCATCTGCCTTTCAGTGTGTGTGCATGTGTGTGTAATAGTTTGCCTCACATCATTCTTATTGTATTCTTATCAGTCAGGCTTGTTATATAATGCATTGCTCATCCCTAATAGTTTCATTATTGAGCTATTGATAGATATTCGATTTTAGCTGTTCCATCTAATATTATGACCATCAATCACTGTATGTGTGAATTAGTTTATTATTTCTGCTCATATGTTCTTTGAAACAGCTAGTCCATCTACATGATCGGTGAGGACCCAGGTACTTACTTATGCCTCAACAGCCTCAAGCCAAATGCACACCAGCCAAGAGCGAGATGAATATAAATCCCTGGGGGAATAAAAAGTGCTGGATAGCTTAATGTTTTTTTTTTTAATCATAGTTCACAGCTTTCTTATGAGTATTTTTCTTTTGTTTCCTGAGATGACATTTTTTTCTTACTCTATTCTTTCCACACCTCTTTTGTCTTTATCATGGCCTCCAAGGCTTCCTCTTGAGATCAATGGGCATGGCTCATAGTGCTAAGCCGGCATAAAAATGATAAACAGGTTGAAAACAAATCCCAATGGCTGCCTTAAAGCTGTCATTATTTACTGGCTATCCATAATTTCCCCAAAATGGTGAAATGGCTCATAGGCTTGTTTCCTTTCCATTTACTTTTCTTGAACACAATGTTTTGTTCGATTTTAAACAAACATTGACAAGTTGAGCTGCTAGCAAAGCCACGGTACTAATTACAGTCATGTGAAAAAATAAGTAAACCCCATGAATGTTTTTTTTTTAACATATTTGGACAAGCAAACATTTGATCCACTTTGAAGCAGTGCATTTTAATAACATTGATACTCTCTATCAATTGACATAACAACGACATTTTGTAGTTATTTTCACAGTTTAAATTACCCAAAAAACACACTTTTGTCACACCTTCAAATCCATAAAATTAGAATCGGGTGTTCAAGATTGGGTGCCATGGATTAGGGAGTGCAGGTGGAACCTGTTATTTATACCTCTCTCACATCTAGTGTCTAGTGTTCCCTGTGCTATTGAGGTGTGTGGTGCCAAGATCTAAAGAGTTCTGTAAGGCCTTCAGAAAAAAGGTTGTGGATGCCTATGAGTCTTGGAAGGGATTTGAAAAGATCTCCAAATTATTTGAAATACATCCTTTTAGCTGTATTTAAAATACATAGGAGTGTAGGGTTGTGGTCAGCTACATTGCTTTCTTAGTTAGGTTAGATCTTCTAAGTAGGTAAATGTTAGGTAAAATATTACACTGTTAATTTAGCTTGTCTCTCACTAGTCAGTGAAATATATCCTCATACTAAATTGTTGATTCCTCATAATCTCTTTTGTTTTGCCTTCTAGAAAATTGAAAGATCAGGGTGGGTCTTCACAGGTGTGCATCATATCTTGAGTATGCACTTAACATAAGACTAATGGTGTTTTATAAGTGAGTGAGCGATTAGGTCATATTTATCAGTGTTTCACTGGAGCTGTACCGTAACTCGCCGTCAGAAACAGAAAACCTATATTTTATGTTCACTTCATGTTTGTTTTAGGCAAAACATAAATTATTAATTGCATGCTACATACAAAATGCCCACGATACCTGACCTACATGTAATTTCACACAGACTCCAATTCATTTCAATTAAATTTTATTTGTATAGAACTTTTACAATGGGCATTGTCTCAAAGCAGCTTTGCAGAAATATATAAACACAGGATACAGATTTGAAGTGTGTGAATTTATCCTTAATGAGCGAGCCGGTGGTGACGGTGGCGAGGAAAAAGTCAGTAAGATGAAATGAGGAAGAAACCTTGAGAGGAACCAGACTCAGAAGGGAACCCATCCTCATCTGGGTAACAACGAATAGTGTGAAAGCAAAAGAAAGTTTATTATGGTTTTAACATGAAGTCTGTTTTTTGAACTAGTCACCAAAGGAGACCTGAGTGCGAAACTGCATGTGGTGATTGCAGTCCAAGCGGTACCATCCTAAGCAATCTCCAGGCTGTGGACTCCAGTTGATAAGCGCTCCATACAGAAGTAGTGCATCAGGATGGATCAGGCAGGTCCAGAGAGCAGAATGGGTCAGGATCACTGGCATCTCCATAAAATCATGTGTGGCTGGACAGAATTAGAAAGGGAGAGGGAGGTAAAGAGAAAGAGATTATTAGGTAAGACTAGGCTTTGCATAAAAGAAAGTCTATTTATGCTAAGCTTGAGGAAACAAATAGGTTTTAAGTCTAGACTTAACACTGAGACTGTGTCCGAGTCCCGAACACTAATTCGAAAACTGTTCCATAACTGTGGGGCTTTGTAAGAGAAAGCGCTTCCCCCTGCTGTAGCCTTCACTATTCTAGGTACCAACAAATAGCCTGCACCTTTTGATCTAAGTAGGTGTGGCGGATCACAGAAGACCAAAATTTCACTTAGGTACTGTGGCACGAGACCGTTTTGTGCTTTATAGGTCAGTAGTAGTATTTTATAAACAATGAGAAATTTTACTGGGAGCCAGTACAGTGTTGAGAAAATTGGGGTGATCATACTTTCTGGTTCTAGCAAGGGTGCTTCCCACAGTGTGAAGCACATGAATGCTGAGTTCCCTTTGAAAGGGAACATGCAGTTAGGTGGACTGACTACTCTAAATTGCCTGAAGGTGTGAATAAGTGTGTGAGTGAGAATGTTTCTGTTGTTCATGCCTTACTGACGATGAATAAATATAGAAGTGATATAGAAACATCAAGAGGGAAATAGTGAGATATGGGTTGATAGATTGCAGAAGATGGAGTGGTGGGTGTGGTTCCTTAAATTTCACAAGCATTGTTTTCTTAAAGCAAGGGATTTCATCTGCTTTAGAGCCATTTCACACTTCAGGAGTCACCATGGCCTTTGACATGCCTAGTGGAGCATTCAAGGCTATAGACACATGCCAGCTCTGAAGTCACTTTTCACAAATTGGAGGAAAAGTAATCTCCACACATAGTCTCTAGAGCATAAAATGTGCTAAAATAAATGACCTTTGGTAGGATAAAGTTCTTGCATTTTGACGCGTTGTGACAGCTATAATAATTGGTGTAAAGACTATGATGGGTATAATAATGAATTATAATTAATGATAATAAAAAAAAAAATCAAGAACAAACAGATAATTGACCCCACATTCACTGAGTACAAATTGATAATTGACCCCACAGTCACTGAGTACTATACTGAAAAACGGTTTACTCTTTTGTCTTTTTTTTTTTTAAACCAGTGCTTTTCACTGACTTCAGAAACTCAGTGAAAGTATAAACAGAAACATAGTAACAAATGAAATAAAAGTAAGTTCATCTGCTTTGAAATTTGACTGATAGCGCTGTGGTCTGATTGCTGACATCCTGCTGTTACTGAACATGCTCCTCTATTTGTGCACAGGAGTAACTAGTCCCAATACAATTCAATAGACTCTAGATAATTAAGCTGTATTTAAATTCAACAAAGAAACATTGCTTCCTGGAAAACATTGAGTTCACATTTTGTTGTCCCTCTGAGAGAAGCCTTAAAGAAGACCTATTATGCCCCTTTTTACAAGATGTAATACAAGTCTCAGGTGTCCCCAGAATGTGTCTGTGGAGTTTCAGCTCAAAACACCCCACGGATCATATATTATAGCATGCTGTAAAGGCTCTTTTTAGGTGGAAGCAAAAACCATGTCTTCATGCGTGTCTCTTTAAATGAGCTGCTGCTCCTTGCCCCCTGTCCAGAAGAGGGCTGTGTCTTTCGGATACTACAGCAACAATAAATCAGGAGAACCTGTATGACTGAAACTGTAAAAAACTGGTGTTCAGCCCTATATGTATGAATTGTACAGTCAGTAAGTGTTTTCAGGTTAAAAATAAAAATGAGGACATAGCTCTGGTCTCTGTCAATACAATCAGAGACAATGGTAACTTTAGCTTCATTAGCCGTGGAATTTGCTAACGAGCACATTCGGAAAGGCGATTTGGAAACACTCTCAAAATATAAATGGTGATACTTACAGTGGGGGAAATCAGCATCGGACACGTCAACATTTTTTTCAGTAAATATATTTCCAATGAGGCTATTAACATGAAATTTAGCAAACCTGCGTCATTCCACTTTATTACATATAACTTTATTTATGGACTTTAATGTTGTGAATTCTTTATATTTCCGGATTTCTTGAGTTTATACTGATGTCTGGTGAAAATTTCATGTGAATAGTCTCATTGGAAATATATTTACTGAAAAAAAAATGTTGACATGTCCAATACTTATTTCCCCGACTGTATGTCTTTGGGATATGAAGCTGGATCATGAACAGTTGGAATTGATCCATGCTTGAGAATAAACTTTTCAGCAAATCCTGCTTTGTATTGCCCCTCATTCACAAAGCAGTCTGGTGTAAAATGATTTTAACAAATACATACGAATGCAGCTATTTTTTGGGGGGCACATTTCCTTCAAACATAAAATTTCTCCAAGGCATTTTCAGTCACTGTGATGCCGGAAGTAGATGAAGACTCTTATGTTCATTTTTTTACAGCCAACAACAGAACACTTACAAAGCTGAGGCATTCTTCTTATCACCATAGTTGCTCCAGCATGGAGAACATGGTGGACTGTGTGCAGCTCACTCAGGGGAGGATCTATGCTAACAGGGCAGAGTCCGTCACCAGTCATGGGTGGGGCCTGTTCTAATGTGACGTCACATTAGAGAGAAAACACGAACGATTCATTTTGAAACACTGTTTATGATTTATGGGAATATATATAAAAAAAAAAAGGAGTGGTGGGATTTTTACCAGTGTAGGGTGGTTGTGTACACACACTGCCGCCACACATGTAAAAGTTCATTTTGCATAATAGGTCCCCTTTAAATGTTAAAGGCATTAGAAGTAGAAATAGGGTAGCCCCTATCTAAGTAAAACTTTTTTGGAGGCTAAGAATTAATTGCAAGATTAAATCTTGTGGGGTGCATGGTGGCTTAGTGGTTAGCATGTTCCCCTCACACCTCCAGGGTCCAGGGTTCGATTCCCGCCGGGGCCGTGTGTGTGTGGAGTGTGCATGTTCTCCCCGTGCTGCGGGGGCTTCCTCTGGGTACTCCGGTTTCCTCCACCAGTCCAAACACATGCATGGCAGGTTGATTGGCGTGTCTAAATTATCCGTAGTGTATGAATGGGTGTGTGTGTGATTGTGCCCTGTGATGGACTGGCATCCTGTCCAGGGTGTACCCTGCCTTGTGCCTGATGATCCCTGGGATAGGCTCCAGGTTCCCCATGACCCTGAAGAAGGAATAAGTGGTAGAAGATGGATGGATGGATTCAATCTTCTTGAAAACTATAATACCTCTGTCCAAACTGTTAAAATAAAAAAATTTTAAACCCATTTGTAGTTCTGTCTCTGTAATGTATTTCTGGATAAGCTTTTTTTTTTTTTTTCTTAGGCGTAGATGATGTGGCATAGGACATACCTACAGTGACATGACATGTTATGCAAATCAGTCAAGCAGTGCTAACGTTAAACATTAGCTTCCACTGGAGTCACAAAAATTTGGAAAGGGTGATTTTCTTCATACCCTGCTTCATATTCTTAAAAAGTATGTTAATCACTCGTAACGTACAAAGCGTGTTCGTGACACAGCTTTTTTGAATTTAGCGATGCCCACAGCACTCCATAAATGGTCAAGTGCACAGAGGGCTGGAAAAATGAAATGTCTAAGAAAAAGCAGGAAGGAAGAAGTGGACGTTATTTTGACCCACTTCCAAGCCAGTAAAAAATATTTAGCAGTGTAACAGCACCTGAAAAGATCAAAATCTCAAGCCTGAAAAGGTGAATAAGGTGTGAATTAAGTGAGGTGAAAAGAAAATGTTAAAATGGAGGGGAAAAAAAGACCTATGCTGCATCCAGGTGATGATGCACACCACATTGTGCGTGACATGCTACATAGATAAACTGCTATTTCTAAACTGGGAATCGGGGTTAAAGAAAACAGGTCTTAAAGAAAATGTCACGGCAAACGGAATTGAATTATACTCCAAAAAAAATCATAGCAGTCTTTAAGCATCCTTTCCCTCATAAATGTGGCATGCCTAAACCTTCCATCAGATGAGGCATACAGACCGGGCCATTCTCCTTTTGTACAGTGACAATTCTTTTTTTCATAATTAAATGATCATTTTTATTTGTCTTTTCTCATTTCTTGATTTGTTTTTCTTCACTTTCTTTATCTAGTGTTTTTGATATATATTCCACACATAAAAGTGCAGTAATGCGTGCAAATGATAGTATTTGAAGTCTTAATGAATAATTTAAAAATGTTTACATTATTAAAGAAATAAATGTTTACATTATTTAGTTTTCTTAGGAGTGAGTTTACACACACTCAGGAGCACGAGTAGGATACGAAAGTTATTCTGAAAATGAAAGATTTTCATGAATACCAGATTTCTTGTATGAACAGTTTACGAATAAATATATTTATATCCAGCTTCATAAATGAATTTATGTGGTTGTTCAACACTCTTAGGAAATTAATTTTATCCCTCTGGGAGAACCCTTAAAGGGATGTTTCTCTATCAGAAAGACTTTCAAGTAGAACATTTTATGATCCAGTTGAAAGTGTTTGAAAGTGTTTGAATGTCTGAGTTCTGAAGAGCCCTTCTGTGTACATCATCATTATTTATCTACACTCTTAGTGAAAAAAGGGTTCTTCAAGTGTCAAATGTTTTACTTTCTTATACAAGCATATTACAATTACAAATCAAAAGAGCCCACTTCAGTAGCAATGGGAAGTTTCTGACACACTTTATATGTTTATCGCTAATTTAAGCAGACTATTAAAATTTTTAATGTAATTTCTGAAAGATCACTCTGACCTTCAACAAGTTCTACTAAACAAAAAAACCCCTTTGTACCAGCCATCATAACCTTTTGTACTGCTCTATTCTGTCAGACTATGGAAGTGAATGTGGGAGGTTAAGGGCCTGTATCGTGTGTCTGGGTCTTAAATTACGGTGGTTGAGCAACATGCATGAAAAGTTGAAAAAAGCCCAGAAGCAATCCATGTTATCAGCCCAAAACCCCCACCTAATTATACTCTTATCTTCCTGCACGGTGCTTCATGGTCATTCCTTGCTGCGTTGTTAGTCACAGAGCAGCAGCATCAACCCCCTCCAGCTGTCTATTATTGTCATCTGAGGACAAACTGTGGACAGCTTACTATGGCTAATGAGGACTGAAGTAGAATGATCTTCAGTTGTACGACAGTAGCCTGCCTTTCTCTCTCTCTCTCTCTCTCTCTCTCTCTCACTCTCTGAGGAATTCAATTTAGACTTGCAGAATCGTTTCCTTAGTTCCTTTCACTTTCCTCAACTTGACCCGCAACACACATGCAAACCATGAGATGTCCTAGTTGCATAATATTCAAAGTAGCACTCCACCTTTCAATGCTAAACGTCATCCTTAAAGGAATACTCCAGTGTATCCTTTTTTTTTTTTAAGTTAAACCTAATCTGCTGTAACTGCACTGAATGTGCACTTTAAGACTTTCAAATGTTTCATTGTTCTGAGAAACAAACGGAAAATGTGTTTACTTAAATCACACTTACAATAGAAGTCTAAGGACAAGTATTGGGGCAATCAATAAATAAGGACTAAAACTCTTGCAGGTGTGCTGTTATTAGAAAATAATCCCCAATGGGGTGGCACAATGTGAAGCTAACACCCTGAATTGGATTATTTTCCAGTAAGAACATGGCCTGAAGTGTTTTATTCCTCTTGTCACGTACCGTGGGTGGAGACGGAAGCAGTTGCGCCCAATTTGCCAACAATTACACTGTTCATAAGACAAAAAAGCAGCGTTTTACGTTACTGTCAAACCAGAAAGTACAACCTCCTCTGTCCTACAGTATCATGAGAGAAAACCTACACAGTTACAAATCACTAACACTGGAGCCTCCTTCCATCCATCCACAGGCCTGGGGCCTATTCCAGGGAACTCGTGGCAAAAGAAGAGGGACACCCTGGAGGTGTGCCAACCTATCGCAGGGCTGAATCATCGCACACACATCCACACACTATGGACAATTTGGAAATGCCAATCAGCCTACAGCGCATGTCTTTAAACTGGTGAGAGAACCAAAGTACCTGCTGTAACCACCAAAGCACGGGGAGAACATGCAAACTCCGCACACCCAGGGTGGACGGAGGATCCGATGCCACAACCCCGGAGGTGCACGGCAAATTTGCTAACCACTAAGCCACTGTGCCCCCAAGGCTCCTGATATAAATGTTAATTATGTCCTTATAGAAAGCTTCACCACATACACGGGTATATATTTTCCTTTGGTGAATAGCAACACATTTTTAAAATACATTAATCATTATCCTTAGATTATGTATATAATCTGACATAAAAGTCTCTGAATGAGCAGTTACTATAGAAGCAATAACTTATTAGATCTAGTGTCTGATCATATGAATTACATCAAAGATGCTGTTATAGAAAAGTAATGCCTTCTGACCAATCAAATTTGAGAATTCAGCGGCACTGAGGTATAAATTTTTATACAAAATATAGAACATTTTAGACAAAGCTTTAAATCTGTAGAATTTGTCCTTTCAGAGATGATATTAGTTTTTCCATACTGTGGTTTTTAATTGGGTTTATTTGTGTTTATACTGTATGTACAGTATATACACTGAACAGGGTTGTATCTGATTGTAGACAGATACCAACAAAACCTTAGAATTATAATAATGTAAGTAAAATATTTTTAGTCTATTCATTCATATTGTCTAGTTTTTGAAAGTCGGATAAATCTTTCTCAGCACAGAATTCTCTTCTCTCATATGTAATTTATACATATGTATAAATTCTCAAATCTGTTCAGAAGGTATTGATTCATTTTCCATAACAGCAGCTCTGGTTATAGTCCTAGTTGTAATTCAAATCACAGGTTCATATGAATGCACTCATTCTAATATGTTATCGTTTCTGTAGTAGCAATTCACACAGGGACTAGTATGACATACGCTCCACATAAACGGATTTTAAAAAGTGAACTTTTTAAAAATGATAACAGTGACTAAATTGTCCAGCGGACATGTCACAACATAAAATGAAACTATGGCTGTGGTATAAGAGGAATACAAAACGTTCAGATGTGCTGTTATTGAAAAATAATAAACTTCAGAGTGGTCATACTCCATCATTAATTATTATAACAGCATGCCTGGTTGTGTTTTATACCATACATCAGTCCCGCCCAGATTTCATGATATTGCAATCACAGAATTTAACGCAAAATCAAGCAAACTTCAATATTTTGAGTTTCAATATTTCAATTTTTCCAAAAAATTACAGCAGATTCTCTGCAGACTTGGGGCAGGATGCATCATGTGATGTCATCACTATGCGCATTCAGCCAAAGCCTGAACTTGAGTTCAGCCAATGCGTCGAACTTGAGTTCAGCCATATGGATTTAAGAAATTGAACTTTTCACATATCCTTCGGTTTTCCTTTCTGAGTTAATGCATCGTTTGTATTGTGTGAAGATGATGCATAGTTTTCATAAGTTGATGCACTGGGTGCATTTAGTTATGACGATGCACTGGTGGCATCCTGTTAATATAATGCATTGTTCGCATGCTGTAAAAATGATGAATATCTTGGCTGTAAATCGCCTAGTACCTCATTACACAGTAGGCGAAAAGCCAGAGGGGTATTATATCTGAACTCTCAGTAGGTGAACAACTGTAGGCGACATATACTTGGATGGCGTACTGCTTCCGCCAATATTTTGCATTATGAAACCGATAGACGCTACTCGAGTGAAAAATCCCATAATGCAACGGGATTGATGCGGACAAACTCCAAAAAAAAAAAAATTGCGTCTCTTTTTAAGTATTAAACTTGGTTATATGGGACTTGTTTAAAAATACCCGAATAAATTGTTAACTTGTTGAAGGTTTAAACAAGAAAACGTTGTCACAGCGTTTGATACCATTTTCGTGATCTCCATCATGCCTTAGCCAGCCAAGCTAACGCTAACGAGTTTACCTCAGCCTGTTAACCCCGCCCACATTACATTACTAATTCAGTTAACTTTCATGATATGCATTTTGTGCAGTTTCTGATTGTGTGTGTGTGTGTGTGAGTTGTAGACCGGCCTGTACTGACACTAGTAGGCGAATATGAACTGCAGGAGCTTGTATGTCCTACAGATTGCTGGAGACAACACATTTTAGGCACACAGTGTTACGCTACGTGACCGGGGTGTAGACGGAGTCAGACTGGACACGGGCGTTGGCGTAGGCGCAGGTCACTGCTTTATTTACTGCTTGAAGACACAGGGCACACTCTTCATTCTAAGCACAGAACGTAAAGCATAACGTTAACTTAAAGTCCTTCCGTATTAAACTATAACTTATACAAACAGGTATACACAACATATAAT
>JAOUWY010000051.1:7988059-7999730 GCA_025728095.1 Prietella phreatophila | reverse complement strand
GTCAAACTGACAGTGTAACTTCTGTAACTCTAGCACGTCGCGTGGGGCGAAAAAAGTTAGAACTGTTATTCTGATGCCCTTAACTATTTCTAAGTTTTTGTATAACTTGTTTCATAAGACTTCTTATTTGTATTGTATTGTAAATAATAAATACTTGTTCCAGGCGCCCAAGCTGCTGATTGATCCACCGCTATCACAGTACAGGAACTTTTACTCAAATTTGCTGTTGTATGTGTATGCACTGTATGTGTATGTATGTGGGTGTGTGTGGATGCAAGAATAAGATCTTCTGTGAATAAACTTTGTAGCTTTTGTAGCTGTAGCAGGTAATTACAGTGTCTGTATTTCACTATATATTGTATACCAATATCACTGTCTCTGAGACTGTGTAAAGTATATATTTACTGCACTGATGTATAGTCTGCTTTTAAATACACCATCTACTGCAGTGTCACATTTACACGACTCTCAGTAACTTCTAGCATGAAAGTTTCTTCTCAACAGTAGCTCTTGAAGAGGTCCTACACACAGCAAAACGTCTCATTAACTAGACTTACACTTTGGAAAGTATACAGATAATAAACAACTTTAGCACTCTATCTTGACAGTTTAAAACCAGACACTTGGGTTGTTGTTGTTGTTGTTCAGCAATGGTGGAATGAATTACATTTTAATTTCCTCGGCAAAATCCTTCCCAATCTACAGGAACTCATTAAACATGCAGATCTTTTGAACCGTATATTTGCCACTGCCCTCAGGTCCAGTACCAAAATTTTTCTGGTGTATGATTTTGCTCCACGAGGAGTAAGCGGTAGAAGATGGAGATGGATTTTGGTCCACGCCCAAGGTTATTACCATTAGGAACTAATGCTGCTTGGGGTCGGGGCTAGCAGCACTTTTTTTTTACTGATTACTTGCATATGTGTACTGTGTCACAATACATGAAGCCTTAGACAGAGACGAACACTAAAAATAGAACATACAATTAAAAACAACAACAAATACACACACGATTGTGTGCACTGTGAAAAGAAACTGTTAAAAAAAGAAAAGTGTGCTGTTTAGTTCACAGTCTGCACAAACATTTACGTGCTCATTTCCCTCCTCTAGCTTGTCCATATTTATTAGCTAGGCCCACAAATATCTAGTATTCTTCAGTATATGTTATATAAAATAGATTTGCAGTTTCTGTTACAGTAGATGAAGACCTGCCAACCCTCAGGAATTTAATGTCTGTGTACGCTGCAATGCATCACTCAAGATACAGCAAAATAGTCTTTTCCCCCCATTTAAGCCAGTCAGTTGACAGTTGCAGTTTCAACTCCATCTCCTTCCCCTATCTCATATTAGTAGTCTTTTTGTTGATGCCATGATGCAGTGAACACTCTGTTAGTCAAGGTAAATGTATATGAAAGTACTGTATGTTTCACTTGGCTATCAATCAAGACAAGTATAAAGTTAACTATAGTTATTAGGGATGTACTAAGATTTTGGCCACTGAAATTTTTCAGGTGAAAATAGTTAAAAAAAAAAGAAAACATTTGACAAAAAAGTAATAAATGTAATGGTAATGAGGATTAGACCTTTACTGTGTGGTGATGCCATATGGCAACAATTAATTAATTCCCAATTTTTTCATGAGCAATAATACAAAACTGCTATTTTCCTATGCACGTCCTTTTCAGCAAGCACATGGCAGGGTGAAGGTCAGCCTCGGAAGGCTTTCAAAATTGTAATAATTTTTCAATAGTTAGTTTTGCCTACTTGAATGAAAAAACTGGAACACTGTCAGAGATAAGTGAGCATTTTTCAAACTGTTGTAATTTCAGACATTTTGCAGTTGCACCTGATGTTCTTATTTTTATGTTTAAAGAGTTAAGAATTCTAGAGAAAGAATACAAAAGAAGACACTTCACCCAAAACACGTTTGGATCTAATTTTTGTATATATTTTGAGTGAGTTTGTCACGAAACGGCGAACTCGTGGCCGCTGTGACAGCACGGACTACAACTCCCAGTCACACCCGCGCTCAAGTTCGCCGGAATTCTGAGTAGCAACACCTGCGCGCAGCCCAAGGGTATTTAAGACTGTGTTTACAACAACACGGCGTGAAGTAACGCTTTAAGCTCTCTACTGACACCTAGTTACTAAGCTTTTTAATTACACGCTTCTTTAATTGTCGTTCGAACTTTCGTCACGAGGACATTTACTCTTTGGATCAACCCTTGGATTATTAGTGTTTACCTGGACTTCGTGTTTAGTCGTTACGACCCGCGTTCCTAGCAGCTCTTCCTCTGCCCGCGCCTGCCTCCCTCCAGGTAACGTAACAGAGTCAATCCATCCACATACAGTACTGTAATTGCTGTCTAGAATATATATTACATGCTTTCTAGGTGGCAAAAAATTCTGCAGCTTATAGTCTGGAAAATGCAGTAATTGGAATTGTAATCTCATATTTTTTTGTGTTATTTTCACTATATGATACCTTCCACTATTGCACATTTTTGCCATATAGCAACAATTTACCAACCACCCCATAAAATTATTTATTTATTTACTAATTCAAGTAATAAAAAGCCATAAAAACATTTACTGATTAAAATTAAATAATTCATGCTGCAGAGGGTTAGAAAATCCATAGACTACATTCAGAAAGATTGTTTGGTTTTCATTAGAAAACTCATTGGTATTTGTTAGTCTGTTGAAGTAGGCTTTGTGGGTGGATATCGATTTTACTGTAGGTTAATTATACATTGACTTGCCAAGTCGAGTCAGACTGAGGCTTGGTCTGAGCTGTCCTTCTAGATTTTTTGTGTGTATTTAGTGTGTATTTTAGTTCACCTGTTAGGATACATGCTACAGTAGAAACAATGTGAAAATCAATTATTTAATTTATGTTATTTTATTTTAGTAATGGTTTGTGTGTGAGGCATGCTTCAGCAAATTATGGCCCTGAGTTCAGTAATAAGATGACCCATTTGAACCTATTGTATCTTAAGCCATTTTTTTGTGTCATTTCAGAGATGGACAAATAATAAATAAATGAGTTTTCCACCAGACATTTGGAACCTCCAGGTAGGCCTGCACGATTATGGCCAAAATGATAATCCCGACTATTTTGATCAATATTGAGATCATAATTATTTATCACGATTATTCATTGATTTTATGGACGACATATTTTAATTGCACTTTCACATTTAAATAAACAGACCACTGCTTTCACCTCCATGTTGTGCTACATTCCTGCTAATGTACAAATCTTTGCATCAAATTAGACTGACCCTTAACGCGCATCATCTCATAGAAGCAAAATATCAATTAAATTGTACCCAAAATATAAGATAAGTAAAAATGCCGTCAACCAAATGAAAATATGCATCAAATATAACAACATGCAACTAAATGGAAACAATTCAAGCCTATGCAGAAAAGGCAATAACAGTGTTTACAGGACGAGAGACGCAGCCAAATCACCCAATAGAGTGGTGCAGGGATGACGCCATTTTGTACTGAAACCCGGAAGTTAGCATAACACCGGTTCCATTGACAAAAAACAAATAGGCTATGGCTTTTGGATTATTGGATTATGGCTTTTGGATTATTGCAAAAGATTAACCTCCGTGACCAACAAAAGTTTACAATACTGATATGTTTTGTCTATGAAGACAATTTTCACAAATGAACACAACTTTTATGAAGTTTGAAAACTTAATACAATCGAAATAAATAAACGAACTACACCACGGTCACTGGACTTCAACATCACCATCACCAAGCATCCAACAGCTTCTCAAACTTGATCTAAGAACATGTTTCATAATATGGATTTACTCTGTGGATGAATCTTCAGCCACATTTTTTGGGGGGAATTGTGCACAGCACACCTGTACCAGTTTATCTCCAAAAGTTTTTTCCTGGTCGGCGTGATGACGTTTAATGTCCCTGACGATCGTAATTGAGATTGATCTTTGATTAATGTGCAGCCCTACTTCCAGTGTACTTTCCCAGTCTCGTGTTTTTGTTGGTCTGAAGTCTAATGGTCAAAAAAAGGTAGCTATGGGAATTTAACTTCAAACTATGATGAGTTTGTTAACTAATTAAGTGCATTCATGCAGACTCATGAAAATGAGTGAGTGCTGAAATCCCTAGGAAAATTCTATTCTATGTTTATTGTTGATCCTCGGATGTGCCAGCATCTACAGTTTAGCTGTAGCATTTAACATTTTTGACCCTTTCTATGATGATATGTGTCACCTGAAAACTACACTTTTTGTGCTTTTTTCAGGTAAAGCAGTACTCAACAAACACCCAAACATGAATGAAATTGTAATTGGTAAAGCTAATATACCGAAGTGGAAAGGACTCAGGGACATGAAGACACACCTTTGCTTCTGGAAGCTGTTACTTCCGCTTCTTATCAACTTTTCATTAAACTAGTTAAAGTAGTTCTTATAACGCCCAGTGTGTGTGAACATTTGAGACTTTTCAGCAAGTTTAAATAAAACCCTGATTGCCTGAACATGTTATCTGCTTGTCCAGGTCTCCTGAGATGTGTTTCAAACTGACTGAAGAGAGGTTATCTTGGTAAGGAGATGAGTGCTGTGGTCTTATAATGCTTGGCGTGCGCACACACACACACACACACACACACACACACGCACACACACACACACACACAGACACACAGAGACCCCTCTTGGTTTACTCTTACATTTATTCAGCCCACATTTCCATCGACACTTATGCCCTGCACAAAGGTGGTGTTGAAAATGCTGTATCTGTATACTGAATACTGTACACACATACTATTCAGCATTGTATACAATGTATAAAAAGGAACATTTGTTACACTACACTCATGTGAGTTATCTCATCTGTTAGTCAATCTCACTTGTGAATGGATTGCTCAGTAATTTTGATTTATTGTGATCCAGAATGTGGTTAAAGCCAAAAATCGGAAAAAGTGTCATCTTAAAAAAAAAACTGGAACAAAACGGGAGTGTAAACAGATATTTTCTGTTCTGTATTAAGTCAGTCATTATAGCTCACAGCAACTGTTTTCATATGTGGTAATGAATAGTAGTATTCCAATCGACTTTGAATATTATTTAGGTACTGAAGTGCAGGAGTGAAAGTGAATCCAAACAGTCTATTAATGGTGTATTCCGGCCTAAGGTAAGCCGTGCACAGTATAGCTAGCTAAAATTTTTTTTTTTGTTTTATTTATTTATTTAACCTAGTTTGATTATGTTGATCACCTGGAGCAGCTGCTGATAAATAGCCTTAACAACAATCACGGCATGATGAAAGTCGTCACTCACATATTATTTATTTATACATAATATACAGTAGCTAGTTAATTTATTGGTGCTGTGTTCACTAGCATCTACATTCGTCGAGCAGCAGATGTTTTCATCTATACATTCACATTGAGAGGATGTAGCTTCATGTGTTTACCATTTTCAGTCAGTGGTTTTCAAGTAGGCAGATTCCTTAAAACGATGGCTACCGACGTACGTGCAGTCTCTTACAAGTCTTGGCCTCATTCTGGCGATAGCACCAAGCCATAAATTTTCCATGAGCACTTCAGTGGAAAATGAAAGCTCAAGTATGGATGCTTGCTTGTATTATCTGTGCAGTGACAGTAGCTACTCTATACTCTTAATGAGCTGTATTTGCTGTTTGTTCATTTGCTATCATCTCACCAGAAGTTTGGAAATGTTTCTACTTTTGCTTCCGCATCAGTGAACACGCAACCATGAGAGAGGTCTGTAATGGTTGTATTCACAACAATGAATAAAAAAATCTCAGGCTAACAGGCAATATAACCATTCTAACATATACAGGGAAAACATACTGTAGTATAATCTTGATGGATTGCTGCCGCTTTGTCTTCTTGACAGTTTTCCCCATTGTTTTATTGTAGGATGTAGTACACCATGATAATAGCACTGGCTTCATACTTGATTTTTTTTCTCCTGGATTCGCTTGTATGCAAGTACAAGTGATTTTGGGCAGGGTTTAGTTTGAGTTCTATACATACGAACCCATTTTGAACAAATAATATCTATGACAATATTTAAAGTGGTTTAGTGGAAGGTTAAAACAAATGGAAGCACACAGGAAATAATTGCCATTCAGGAGAAATCCCAGTGCTACATTAATAGCTACAGCAGGAATGGACAAAGCAGTAGCGTTCATGTGTACAGGTTATTAGTTTTTATTCAGTCACCCGGCAACAATTCAACAAGCTCAATAACTCCCAACTGAACACTGTACTTCCTTATTTGGATACAATATTTTCACGCATTGCACTTTCTTGCCCCCATAAAAGAAGACAAGTCCCAAACCTGAAATGTTCTGCATGCACACTGTACTTACCTAGGTACATCCTAAAAAATTAAACTGAGACTTGAACCCGTCCCATTATAAATTGACAGTAAAAGTGTGAGCAATCTTGAGTATTACATTTGGACTTCTAAGTTTTAAGTCAAGGAACAAAAGTATGTAAATCGTGATGTGCTCTAGAGATCAGTTTTCATTCCAAGGATCTAGACCCATCCTGAGTAGAGATACTGAGGTTTTTGTGAACAGCTCTAAAACTCAGATTTGTTGTGCTTGGACAAAGATGGCCATTACCAAGTAAAAAAAAAACCAAACAATTAAAATTTTGTTTGTTGAAAATGAAAAATGTAAAACTGTCAAGCAACCAACTTTGCAATTATTGGTCCACTTGAGATGGAATAACCCTTTATACAGTGCACCTTGATGCTGAAATTATAGCCCGGGCTACTCCCTTCGAATCTCACCATGTGCTGCACTTAACGCTTTTCCGGTTTCTGGTTAAATAGAAGATCTTCTATGTGGAGGATTAATTAGCATGCACGAAGGACAATCTGTTCAGAATAAGGAACATTCATGTGTGTGGAAACACGTGTAAACCCAGTGACCTGCTGAGTTTTTGTCAAGATTGCAGGCATGATGTGCGTCATGATTATATACACATTTGATGTTAGTCTGTAGTAATGCACTTGTCTAGCTAAGTAGCTAGATGTAGATGTAGCTATATGTAGCTAATTAGCTAATCACATATGGTGATATGTAATTACATAACCCTAACACTAACCCTAGCTGCCACTTATTACCTTAGGCAATCAAACATGGGACTGTGGAGCATTGTGGACTGTGGGTGTATTCTTATTCCACTCCTGGTACAGTGAAAGTATTCATTCAACACTAGGGAATTTGCTGTGTGTAGTTTCTCCAAACTGTCTCGCTTAATCCGCAGTGTTTACGAATATAAACCACCTCCGAGTGTACATTTACAATTCTGTAGCAGAGAGAAGAGAAGGGAAATAATCTCCCATCCAGTGCCAATATGTCTGAAGGTTACGAATGCATCGATCATGGAGCTGATATGTGACAGCTCCAAAGAGCTGCCTGTGTTTATTTTGAGTGTTCATTTCATCTTCTGCATTGTTGATGCTTTCAGAGTTCACCTCACTGACCTGCAATCAGAAACTAATAATACATTGTCCTAGCCTTTGTTTGTCTGTTGCTGGGAACAAGGATTGCCGACGCATACAGTATACACAAACGTGAAATATATTGCAGTGGTATTATTTTGGACTGGGTACGTTTTTGTAATATACAGGACTCCCATGTTAATCCAAACGAGTCAGTACAACAAAGCAGTGCTACGATATAAAGACGACTCAGTTTTTAGAATTTTTAGAAAGTTTTCTGTTGTTCTATAAACACTCTTTTTGTTTAAATGCTTTGGTTTGGTTTTAATGTAAATCTAAATCACAAATTCCTCAACAGTATATACGAGAGAGGTTATTAAAGCTGTCAGATTAAGCCTGAGTTTCATCACTGCTCCATGGTGTTTTATCAGCAGCCAGTAACGCACTTTGAGAGAGGATTATAATGATTTTATTTTTGGCATATTAATAAGGCACAAAATGTTCCCAAGACGAATCACCCTACATCTAAATAGCAAAGCGTTTTGCATACTTGTTCAGAGACAGCTAGAAATCATTGAGGCATGGTTGTGGCGACTGATAGCTTGAGGTGATGCACCTGCAGTACATCGGCTTTATTCTGTTCTTCCATCAAGACCACTAAATGGGCATTTTCACCACATTTAAGCCACTGATTTGAGTTGTGCGCAAGTTTTAATGGACGTGCTTGATTCCCAAAACATAAAATCAGGATAAGCGGTTACTAAGGATAAATGAATGAACACTGTAATTTATTGGGCACAGTGCCCAATACACTCCCATTCTAATGAACATGGCCTTTTTTTTGTCTGACAAGCTTTATACCTCACTCTGAACTCTTTTGTTTATTTTTCACAGTCCCAATGCACATTAGAGGTTGACCAATAGTGGATTTTACCAATACCAGTAACGAAGTTGAGCCAGTACCTGCCGATAGCCGATTAATCAACCGAGAGTTTTTAGAAGTGATACTGAATGAAAACATAACACTCAACTATTCAGTAAAATACAAAAATAGGCAATTCTGACTGTACCATGAACATGTACTGTACTTTTTAAAATGAAATACATTTATGAATATCTCCCCGCGACCCTGAAGAAGGAATAAGCGGTTGAAGAGATGAGATTTATGAATATCAATAAACATTTATGAATATCAATAAATATTGAAGTAAATAAGATATACATCCAAACTGAACCAAAAAAGTAAGACTCCAAATAACGTAAAAATAGAAACGTACAAAAAAAAAAAACACTTCAAATAACAAAATTTGTCAGCGATAGTCTTTATTTTGCCTCTAGAGGCCTCTCTCGTGCTGTATAATGACCGTGGATCATTCAGTGGTCATGACATTTCAGACACAAACATGGCATTTTCAAGTGGTGTACAGTGAACAAAAAAGAATGATAAACTGAACTGGACTGTTATAAATGAATCCATTGAAATGGTCCAACTTTAAAGAATGCAAAATACTTCCTTGTTTCTTTTTCTTCCATTCTTTTGTTTTTTTTTTTTTTGCATGTGGTGCCTGAGAAAACCCATAAAACCAGTTCTGTGTGATCAAATAGCTTGTAAGCTTTGAGAGAGATGATAACTGTTGTCATGTATTTCTTTTGGTGTGCATATAAGATATATGTATTGCAGAAACTTGCCTGAAAAATTGAGGTAATTTCTATTGTAGGAAGAGCTGTAGTCGATTGTTTAGCTTACTCTCTGCTTAGATGTCTCGCCAAAAGCCTCTCAGATGTATCCATCGCTTTTTTAAAATGTCCCTGTTGAAGCTTAAGAAAAATATTCTGAACATTCCACTTGTTAAGAATGGAGTTATTTTTGCACTTCACTCTCGGGGCATTATGTAATCAGGCAGTGAAAGGCCCGTTCTATAAGCCTGTTCAAGTACTCTGAGGATTTTCATTCTCTTTACCACAAGCTCGCTTTGTGAAGGATGTAACACACAGTTGAGGCTAAAGGTTTACACACACACACACACACACACACACACACACACACACACACACACACACCTACATGTAGGTTGAAGATGTTCAGTCTCAGTTTTTCACAACTTCACACAGTTCACATTCCACATTTAAACAATTGATAAACATTCATTTCACTATAGTCCCATCCGAAACTATTGGAACAACAAGGCCAATTCATTTTTTTTGTGCTCTACACCAAGGAGATGTGCGATTGAGATCAAAAGATGACTATGATAAGAGACTAGGATTTCAGCTTTTATTTCAAGGTAATTACATCTAGATTTGTAAAACAATATAAAAGCAAACATATAGGAACAGATAAATCTTGAAGTAAATAAAAGTAAATAACGTCTATTTGGTTGAACATCCCCCGTATGCAATATCTGTATCAAGCCTGTGACTCACTGACATCACCAAATTGTTGGTTTCTTCTTTTGTCATGCTCCTCTCTGGCTGTTTAGGCTTGGGCTCTTGACTGATGTCTACGTCAAAGTGAGGAGTAGGGATGCACCAAATGTTCGGCAACTGAAACTATTCGGCCGAAAATAGCAAATAAGTGAAAATAGCAAATAAGTGAAAAGGCAGAATAAATTTTACCGAACACTGATGTGTTAGATCAAATAGCCTAGCAACCAGAGTGAGACGTGCGAATATCACGAGCTCACCTTCTGGCAGCGCGCTGGGAGAGATGAGAGGGCACGCGCATGCACAAGCTACATGCACAAGTGCTCATCGAGCTCATGCTCTTTGGAGGTTGACAACCATAACATTGTTTACTGTGGACACGTGCGTTTGTTTTGTTTCTGTTCTGTCTCCTCCCTGTTTTGTCATTGTTTGTTGTTCGGGGGTATGGATTTATTGTTTTCAGCTACCAGTGCTTAGTGCTGATTATATTCGGGACATATACTGCCCTGTACACCTCGCAGAGTATTCTGTCACATCATGAGATGTAAGGGAGTAAAATACGGAAGCAGGTGCAGGTAAAGACGTATTTATTTAAGGGCAAGCAGACAGATCCAAATAGTAATAAAAAAAACGTCAAGACAGGCAAAAGGTCGGGCGATCTGCATAAACGGGGCAAAGCAGGAATCAAAGTCGTGGTCACAGAAAACAGAGTCAAAACAAGAAACATGAACTAGTACTATAGACTGGGAGCAGAAAAACCAGCGGATTTCGGCTTCGGCCAAGAATTTTCATTTCGGTGCATCCCTAGTGAGGAGCGAAGCTTTACAGCGTTGATGTGCTGAATTTCTCAATATAATGGATCTGCTCAATATTTTTTACCCATCTCTCCATCAAGGAGGGACAGTTGAGCGCCTCCTACAGGTGCTGCTTGATCCTGTGGCCCAGCTCCTTGGAGTACCAACGTGGGGCTTTGAGTGGATGTCACCAGCATTGGATCCATCACTGAGTGGTAGACTCTTTGGTATGCTGGACTGCTTAGACTGTGGATCGTAAGGTCGATGGAGTTCGCCCCTGTGGTGGTGGCAGCAGAGGAGCCAGGATTTTGATGCATTTCACGAAGCACAGCAGCCCTTACCACGTAACGATCTTCCAGTTTCTGCAACTCTTCCTCTTGTACCATTTCCATTTTGATCCTCTTTGCAGTCTGAACCAAGAAACATGACAAGAAGTTTCAATCAATATCATGTATAAGCATGTCTGATCTGCTTCTCCAAGTGTTCATTTGCTGTACTCTACACAAAATACAGAAAGGTATACCTGATGCAGAGAGTTGGCATGTATTCTCTCATGCTTCTTGCAGTAGGTATGATCTTGAGAAGACATTTCAGAGGCTTCCAGTAAAATTTCCCATGGATTTGAAGAAATGGTGAAATAGTTTTGGAGAGCAGTCTCAGCATGTGGATATCTCACTCTAAACTTGGTTTGCATTTGGTCTTAAATTCAAATCAAATTCTTTTAGAATTTTAGAACCAAAAGATGAGTCATTTGTGACCTCATAGAATGCTGATTTCAGTTTGTTTATCAGTAGACCATCAAGAAAATAACAGGACATAGAATTTAGGGATGCTTTACCTCTGTCATTCACAAATTATTATAAAAATAAAAACAACAAAAATGATAACACACACACAGACACAAAAGCCAATAGCATTTTATACAGGTAAGAATGAGCAGAATTAACAATTCATAATCTTGGATGAAAATGTGTGTGTATGTAT
>JAOUWY010000051.1:7708925-7720012 GCA_025728095.1 Prietella phreatophila | reverse complement strand
GGGGGTTGGGGTTTAATGGGGGTATTGACTTGACACCGAAACTTCTGCGTCATAGTTCAGGTGTAAAATTTTTGCTGTGCAGAGATTACAGAGATTTCAACCTGCAGTTTTGTCATCATTCCACACAAAAGACATCATCTTTACACGCAGCACGAAATCCATGTGTTTTCTCAACCTCTTTTGATTGACAGGATATAATTGGCCCTGATCATCAGATATTTTTAAACTATCAGGCGATAGTGATACTTTGGTCTGTAGATTTTTTTTTTGTTGTTGTTGTTTTTTACATTTACCAAATAATAAACCAATGCTGAACACCAATCAATCAATCTGTCACAACTGGAGGTTGAGACAAATACAAGTGCAGAAATTCAAAGTTTTAATAAAGAAACAAACAACATACAAAAAAACACTATAACTATAGGCAAAGATTAAGCATAAATTAAGGAACAAAACCACGGCTACAGAGACAAGACATAGAAAGACTGAAGTGAGACAAAAGAGTGCAGTGCAAGCTGTGGCTATATAAATGAGTGCTCTTAACAGCAACGTGATTCAGGTGCAGGTGGTCATGTGGGAACTGTAGTTCTTATTTCCCTCTCAGATTTCATGACAAGGGCGCTTCTCCCGGAGTGAAAATATATAATCCCTCTTTCTGGCAGTCCTGGACCCCTGGGCAAAATGTCCCCAGCTAAACCAGGAGACTGAGTGGCTTCCTCAGAGAAGCAAGAAAGCAGAGCGACGTCCTCAGCAGAACAATTAAGCAGAGCGACATCCTCAGTGGAACAGGAAAGCAGAGCGACATCCTCAGTGGAACAGGAAAGCAGAGCGACATCCTCAGCAGAACAGGAAGGCAGAGCGATGTCCTCAGCGGAGCCGGAAAACAGAGCGACGTCCTCAGTGGAGCAGGAAGGCAAAGCGATGTCCTCAGCAGAACCGGAAGGCTGGTCAATGTGCTCAGCAGGACAGGAAAAAAGAGCACCGTCCTCAGCAGGACAGGAAAGCAGAGCAATGTCCTCAGCTGGGCATTAAAGCAGAACCAGGTTGTCTGTGTTAGCGGACTCAGACGTGATATCCCCGGCCTGGCTTGAATGTGGAGCGATGGCTACTGCACAGCCAGCGGGAGGAACAAAGCTCAAGGCGGCATCTGATAGTTAAGCTACATTCCCCTTGACACTAGAAGGGATAATGCCACTCTCTGCGAGATCCGCGGGGGGAACGAAGTTCTCCACAAGGCCAGAGGGATACTCCAAGATTTCCGCAAGGCTAGAGGGAGGAACGACGCTCTCCGCGAAGCACGAGGGGGGATCGATGCCCTCCATCTAGCAGGAAGGGGGAGTGACACACGGCGCGAAGCAAAGAAAAGGAGCAACGTCTTCAACTGAACATGGAGGCAGAGCAATGACCTCAGCTGAGCAGGAAAGCAGAGTGATGTCCTCAGCGGAGCAGCGTTCCCAGCAGAGCAGGCAAGCGGAGCGACGTCCACAACGGTGCAGAACAGCTGCGCATTGCCATCCGCGGAGCAGGAAAGTACAGCAGCGTTCTTAGCGGAGCAGGAAAACAGGACGCATGCCAGGACACGGAGCAACGTATTCAGCAAAGCAGGGTCACTGAGTGGTATCCTCAGCTGAACAGGAATGCTGAGAGGCGTCCTCAGACGAGCAAGGAGGCTGAATTACATCCTCTGCCGACTCGTCATGCTGGACAAGATCCACATTGGGGGAGGGAGGATGGGAGAAGGTTCCAACCTGGTTGGAAGGCTCCCACTTTGGCTTCTTCCTCTAGTACAGGGAATTTTGGACCCTGAAAAATTCTGCTGCATCCATGTTAGGGTCTCACATTAGTCGTGATGTCGGCTTCTGGCGTGAGCAGAACCTGGTTTGTCCTGACGTTGGTTTCAGGCGTCAGCAGATGCTGGTTGGTCGTGACACCGGCTTCAGGTGTGAGCAGAACATGGTTAGTTGTGACGTTGGTTTCAGGCATGAGGAGATCTTGGTTGGTCACGTCAACAGACTCTGGCCTGAGCATAACTTGGTTGCTCGTGACGTCAGTTTCAAACTGGTCACATCGTCGATCTCAGACAGGAACTTGGCATTTGAGGTTGCCTCGTTGACTGCAGACAGTTACTTGGCATGGGAGATCACCTCGTTGACCTCAGACAGGAGCGTGTCGTGAGAGGCCATTTCTTCGACTTTGGACATGAACTTGGGTTGAGATGTCATCTCTATGACCTCGGACAAAATCTTGGCTTGGGAGGTCACCTTGTTGACAGGAATTTGGCTTGAGAGGTCGCCTCTTCGACCTCGGACAGGAACTGGACTTGAAAGGTCATCTCTTCAGCCTTGGAACTTGGCTTGAGCAGAACTTGGGTTGGCCATCTCTTTGACCTGGGACAGGGACTGGGCTTAAAAGATCGCCTCTTTGATCTCGGATGTGAACATTGCTTGGGAGGTCACCTCGTTGACCTCTAGCAGGACTTTATGCTGGAGCTCTGGAGATGAGACCACCTCGTGGGTCTCAAGTTGGAACNNNGGAGCCAAGGTCATCATGTTGACCTCCGGCTGGAGCTCAGCAGGTGAGACCAGCTCATGGGTCTCGAGCTGGAGCTCTGTAACCGAGGTTTCCACGTTGAACTCCGGTTGGAGCTTGGCAGGTAAGACCACCTCATGGGTCTCAGGTTCAAGCTCTAAATATGAGGTCACCACTTTGACCTCCAGCTGGAGCTCCGCAAATACTGTCTTGTGGAGCCATTTGTGAATCTGCCAGCTGCTCTTGAAACATCCCAGAGAGCAGAAATATGATCCATGGATCATAAGTTTCCTGCAATATGAGACATTGTAGTTGGGCCTCTTTACAGTAGCCCTCAGTCTTGCAGGTCGGCGTCACCTCCACCACTGCCCTGTCGGCCGGGGGCTGAAACTGAGCTGTGGAGGCTGCCCTGTCAATCCACTCATAGTAGGTGTGGAATGGCATGTCAGGCTTGTTCGTCACACTGACTCCCCTCAACAGTTGATCCAGATTGTAGCTCTGCCCTGGATGCCCAAATGTCTTTATGAATAGTTCTGTAAAATGAGTTACATTGTTGAGGGCACTTGACCCTGTACTGGCCAGATGCTTCGCCCATTCATGGGCCAGGCCATAAAACCAGGACACAATGAAACCAAGCCACCGCCTCTTGTCTAGCTTGGGTTTGCCAGGCTCTAAAAGTACATTTGTCTGTGGAACAAGAACTACTTCGGGTAGTCACATAATCCATAATTCATCTCAATTATGCCAATCCACATTTCAATCCACTGGGGAAACTGGATGGACATAAATGGTGGCCAGACACTCTCATGTACATCGCTCTCCTCGCTTCCACAGTAGGCGTAGTATTCTGTCATGTTATTTACATAATGAAGGTTAGGATGGATGCGAGTGCAGTTAAAGAGGTTTATTAGATAGAGGCAGGCATACAATTCCAAAACGGTAATCAAAAGTGTGGTCAAATAACAGGCAAAAGGTCAGGCGATCTACAAGCATGCATAAATAGGGCAAGGCTAGAATCAGAATCAGGAAACGAGAAATGAGGTCAGTGAACATGAAACAAAATTAAACTAAACTCAATACTATGCAAAGTGCTAAGAGACACAAGGGGTTTAAATGCCAAATTTAATCATGGGTTAAACACAGGACAGTTGAAAACAATGTTGGCACACCTTCATTAAACAACCAATGAGAAAACAGGGACAACGTGAAAGTAACAACTGGAAGTATTTCCAGGATAAGTGATCCTGATTAATTTGATCCTAATTAATTATATTAATGAATATGAATTAATTAATTGATAAATTATACATTTCTCTGCTGACTGTTATATAACTTTTCAGAAATCCATTACTCAGCTTTTCTCTCCCTACAGGTGTTTTTCATGAAAGCCTGAAATACTTCCAGTTGTGGGTAAAGTAAATATCTCCATGGAGACAGAAGGATTCCATGAACAAGGCATTGGCTTTGGGGTCCATTGAGGAAAAAAATATGTTATGGGAATAATTGTATGGTTGTTTGCTTGAAGAAGGAGTGAGTGCTAAAGAGAGGTGTGATGAGAGATGGAGAAAAACAGAACTACGTGTCCTCTCCACACTGCATTCTCCAAAGACATTGGTTTGTATCCCTTGAAATCACGTTTCAATGTGCCAGAGCAATGCAGTGAACATTCTTTAGTATCTCTCAGCAGGACCAGCACTTATATACTCAATTGACAAATTGTTCGCAGCGATTCCAATGTGTTACCTGAATGACACTTTAATTGCTATTTGTTCTTACATATTTTATATTTTCAGAGCCTTTCAATGTCTACATTCAAAACATCCATCCATCTATCCATCCATCTTCTACCGCTTATTCCTGCTTCAGGGTCACGGGGAACCTGGAGCCTATCCCAGGAAGCATCAGGCACAAGGCGGAGTACACCCTGGACAGGGTGCCAGTCCATCACAGGGCAAAACATCCAGCATAAAAAGTATTAATATTTGCTACAGAAATCCATCTTATTTTTCATGTTTTGCTTTATATATTCAATTTGTTCCAATTTCACAACATTATGCTTGAGTAAAACATCAGTGTGACTTGAACAGGAATGTGACTGATGCCATATAACACAATAAGATGCACTTTCAATCTTCACGGGCTTTGGTGGTTGTGGAGACAGTGATGTGGCAAGAAAGTAAGAGATAGAGATAGATAAAGACAGAGAGAGAGAGAGAGAGAGAGAGAGAGAGAGAGAGAGAAGGAGAAAGGGAGGGAGGGTGCTCACAGTGAATGTTGCATTTGATGGTCGAATCAGACTTGGATGCACACCTCTGTCTTTCTTGTTCCACACTTCACAGTAAGTCTGTAAATATTTTCAGCTATATAGCTACAATGATATTGTAGAAATTATATAATGTAACAAAATCTTTATGAATAAAATTCTGGAAAGTGGTTGGTGTCAAAATGAAATTGACAATCTTTAAAATCACCTGTTAGCTTTGACATTTTTTAAGTGTTTAATTATTTATTTAATGGCAGTGTAATACTATTGTAATAATTATGTTGTGATATTATTATATTTTTTTCAACAATTATAAGGAAATGTTTATGAACAGCTTATTTTGTACTTATTTAATTTATTGATTATTTTTTCACTGTCTGACTGTATTTATTTGTCAGTGTATGTTCAGGTATGCTGCCGGTATTGACTGAGAACACTGACTCACTTATATAGTGAATAGGATTAAAGATTGTTGTTTGGTATTATAATCCCTAGGCATGCCTTCCTATTTTGACATTTTGTCCTTACATATGCATGATTATAGATAAAGCTGATAAGACACCAGTAAATGATGAATCGTATGTTATATGCCACAAATTGTGTACTATGGTTTGAATTTTTTTTCCTTTTTATATTTATTACTTCATTATTTTCCTTTAGAAAGTTATCTGATCAACTCCAAGAGGCTGGTTTTGCAACAAGATACTGCCATTCTGGTTATTGGTCCCCACATTCTCCCAACATGAATGAATCTTTGATGCATTTCCAGTTCTCCTGCAATATAAGTCCAAACTCAGCACCTGACCTTTACATCAGTGTCACCAAACAGGAGCCCTACCACGTTGCCATACCCATGACAGCCTTCTACAGCATTCTATTTGTCTTTGGGGTCCTATCCAATGGTGTTAGCATGCTTACGCTACTCAGGGGTGCCCGCATGAAGCTCAGTGCCATACAGCTCTACCTGCTTAGTCTAGTTCTATCTGACCTCCTCCAGCTACTGACAATTCCCATCACTGTATACCGCTACTATTGGGAAAGCTACCCATGGAGACTGGGAGAACCCTTGTGCAAAGCTTACTTCATGGTGCGCCAGATGTACTGTGCCACAACCAGCTGGGTGATCCTTGCATTTACTGTTGAGCGCTATGTGGCCATCTGCCACACTATGTGGTCCCTTGCTGGCCTCAGGAAGTCACGACTCCCCTGTCTTCTGGGCTGGATCTGGCTACTGGCATTGGGTACTTCAGTGCCATTTGCCCTCGTCTACAGACATGCCCGAGCCTGCATCCTGGATTATGGGGCAACATCACCCGACACAGCCTTTGTGGTGTCCACCATGTGTGAGATGACCGAGGAGGAACCTTCCCCCCTTTACAAGGGAGCACTGCTTCTGAGGGGCATCCTTTGCTTCTTGGTCCCACTTGTGTGCATCTTTGCCCTCTACATACTCATCATTACCCACTTCCACTACAACAGCCGCCAGCGCATGGCCATGGGCATCACTAGGGCTGTAAGTGAAGGAGGAAATCCACAGTGCCTCCAGAGTGGGAAGCTGCTGATTCAGGAGAAACGAGCTTTGCGGCTTATGGGTAAGATTTTGTTCTTCTGTTACCTTTACCATAGCATCATTTTTTGTGGTCAGAGTCTCTGGCCCTGACACCTTTACTGTGCAAGTCTAGGCTCCTGATTCCTTTTCTGCAAAGTAGAGTTGAAGCAGGAACTTGAAAACTACTAGCTGTAGGATTAGAACTGAAAATGCCAGAGTAGAAGAGGTCATGGTTTCATTAGCTCCTGAACAGACTGGTACTGCATTGGCACTGGGATGTTGGCACTACTAGTCTGCCAGGACATGAAGCAAGAAAGGCAGTATGACCAAAATCAAGCATATAATCTAGAAACATTCTCAGACAATATTGTAATTAAATTCCTTTAGATTTTCCTTTGCTTTCCTCAAATCTCTGAAATGTGTATCTGAACATGCCTAAGGTTAGTAGCTGGTAGGACTGGTGGAGGTCTGGGGACTGAAGCAGGTGCAGAAGACATTGCAGGATTGCATCTTGAGGTCAGAGTCCTTTGTATATGATAGGTGGGCCTCAGAGAAACCTGCATGAAGGCCAATGCCAAACAATCCACCTGCTTAGTCTGGTTCTATCTGATAGCCTCCAGTTCCTGGAATATTCCCATGACTATATACCACTACTGTTGTACCCATGGAGACTTGGAGAACCCTTGTGAAAAGCATACTTTTTGGTGTGCCAGATGTACTGTGCCACAACCATCTGGGTCATTCTCATTGTCACTACAGAGCCCTGTGTGGCCCTCTGTCACATCGTGTGATCCTTTGTCTCATGAGGTCACAACTACCCTGTCTTCTAGGCTGGATATGGCTACTGGCATTGGGTACGTCAGTGCCATTAGCCTTTGTCTACATGTCTACATGCATGCCCAAGCCTTTATCCTGGATTACAGGGCAATGTCACCTGACACAGTCTCTGTGGTGTCCACCATGTATCCTTTTACAATGGAGCATTGCTTCTCTATGAACATTGAAATCATGGAGACTAACATGGAGTAACATACTGTATCTTGGTCTTTGAGGCTAGCTCAGCTGTACTAGTTACAGGCTGTGGAACTCAAGTAACTGAGACTACAGGCAGTGCTACAAAAGGAGGATTGCAGTTGTTGTATTGTGATGTTTGGTTTCTTTCTTCCTTTATGTGTTACATTTTGTCAACTGCTCTTTCTCTTGTTTCAATTTTTGCAGGGGCTGTGGTGGTGACTTTCTTTGTGTGCAACTTCCCTGACATTGCATCCTCACTCATGCAAGTTTATGTGGACTTGTGGTCAGGGACAGTGCTAACGGTGTACACAGTGTTCAAGTCCTACCTGTCACTGCCTCTCTGGTATGTGAACAGTGCATTGGACCCCATCCTCTTCTGCATCTCCTCTAAAATATTTCGCAAAGCATGTTGGGAAACCTTGGAGCCTCTCAGACCCCGATGTCTACATGTGTGCAGACACAGAAACCCAATATCTGTGACAAACATGGTCAGCCAGAATTCCACAGGAGCAGTTAACACGTCAGCTGATCACTCTTAATTTCGTCTACATTTTAACCGTCTTAGTATTAATGTGAATGAGAAAGAATTGAACCGTGTACACTATCTGGAATTAGCACGTTGTTCCAGTTGCTACAGATGAAAATGTTTTGTAGGTCTTATTGGATATACATTGGCTTTATGTTCTGTGTAGCAGCATGTTTTTGTTATTTATTTAAATAAATCTGGTGTATACATCTCAGGCACAACTGTACTGACACCTACAGTGGTCATTAAAGGAATCAACAAAGGATTCCCCAGGGGATCATGTATTGTTAACAGCACAGAAAAGGAAACTATTTGCTAACTTAACCATTAAGAACCGTAAATAATTTCTTTAAAGGCATTAAAGATGACAGAATTTGGCTTGTTATCAATAGGAATAAGTGTCTGTTGTATAATTCCTGATTACATTGTTTCTATTGTTATAATTAAAAGATTACATCAGCCTGTCTTACAGTTAAATGTGAAAATGTACATAGTTTTTAATAATGATATATTCATAACAATTAATGATGATTTGTGATTATACTGTGGATCTATGGACGTTGCTTTGCTAGAACCTTACACTGAACAATCCAGCATTAGGCCTGCACTACCTCTTACCCACAGATATAAAATGTTATAAATGTTCGTATTTGTTCGAGCACAGGCTTGGAGAGTAACAGAATACGTGTAACGGCTTTATGTAATCAGAATACAAATAACTGTTAACTGTACATTTACATTAAAAAAAGGTAATCAGATTACAGGTACATTTTGTAAATAAAAAAGGGGAATACTATCAGGATTACAATTTATTTCATTTAAAACCAAAGAAATTAATCTTTTGACATAACACAATATAGACAGCTGCTTGATTATAGTTCTGGTTCTCTCTTGCCAGTCGTGACTCACATGAGCAACCTCCTGGTGCATGCGCAAATAAATTTTGCACCAAAAAAAAAAAAAAAAGATGTCCTCTTTTTGGAAAGCCAGAATATGGTCACCCTAGGTTTTGTGATGTAATGTTACCCGCATCAGGGACAACATGGAACATGTTTTAAGCTCTAAACTAAGCTCTAAATAAAAGTCTTTTCGGTCATACTGCTTTTCTCTTGACTTTATTTATATATGTGACCTTGAAGAAAATCCAAAAATAATCAGATTACATTTCATTTCTATTGTGATACTTGGATTACGTTACTGATGACATTTTTATGAAGTAATTTGTAACTGTAACAGAATATATATTTTTTTAAGTAACTCTTTCAATCCTGTTTAAACACAGCACTGCAAGAAAAAGAAGAAACGCACAATAATATGGAATTCCAGTCATTTTACTGAATTGCAAGGGGTAATTTTTCCCAACAATAAACTGCATCTTTTTTGTTTGCTTGTTTTCAGTGTTTTAACTGTTCAGTGTGCTTTTGTGTTTGCAGTATGTCATGATTTGCCTTAACTGACTTTAACGTTTGTGTTATAAAAGTGTCCTTGCTACAGAACACGGACTACCCCTAGTGGTAGGAAACAGGTTATATTTCAAATCCCATACAGTTACACTGTATAGTAGGATACATCAAACTAATGTTTAACACACACTTTACTACATACACAGACTACTTAAACTAGATTAAGAAGTCAACAATTGTGTACTGACACTTCTTAAATAAGCGTGAAAAAACAATTCAATCAATTTGCCCTGCTAAAATGGGTTAATACATAGGCCTACGGCTCCCTACTCACTATCAATACATTACATATCGTATGGAAGCATTCTGCATACTTGTTTTCAGTAGCTTGGAGATACAGTGGCTAGAAGGAAGGAAGGCAACACAACATGATTCTCTGAATGCCATATCTCCAAACCAGCACAAGTAAGGTCAGAACCAACCAACATGTGATTAGCTGGTTAATCCATCCATCCTCCCATCCATCTTTAAACACTTACTCCTTTTCAGGGTCACGGGGAACCTGGAGCCTATCCCAGGGAGCATCGGGCACAAGGTGGAGCACAACCTGGACAGGGTTCCAGTTCATTATAGGCACACACACACACACACACATACACACATTCACACACACCATTCATACACTACGGACAATTTGGACAAGCCAATTAGCCTGCAATACATGTCTTTGGACTTGGGGAGGAAACCGGAGTACCCAGAGGAAACCCCCGCAACACGAGGGAACATGCAAACTCCACACACACACACACACACACAGCCCATGCGGGAATCGAACCCAGGACCCTGTGAGGCGAATGTGCTAACCACTAAGCCACCGTGCGCCCCTGGCTGGTTAATCAATACAGAATATTTTTTATTTTATATTATGTTATGCATATAAAGCAATGTAGAAATATATAACGTTATTATTTGGAGATGTAATCATTTCAGATCATCATTAATGTACTCATAAAGAACAAGGAGGAACACTATTGTAAAGTCCCATAAAGAAAAATGGATAGGTAACCATCATTAGGCCTACCATTATGCTAGGGAATGCTAGTTATTGGTCTTCCAGTAATTTATAAAACAAGGTTTTGCCGTTGTTCAAATATGTCAGAGGAAAACTAATTTAATATATATAAGGGAAAGCTATGCACAATATAAGTCAGAATTTGAATGAACACACTCGGGGCTCTGACTTTTGTTTCTGGTTTATTTTGTTTTGTTCTGTCATTCAGACTGCTCGAGACTTGGCGGAAGTGGAAAAAGTACGACACGTCTTTCTTCAGCCAATCACATATCAGTCTGTTCGCTGCCTATTAATATTCATGAACTTACCCCGGAGTCTGCTGCCATTTGAAATTTCGCCCCGTGTCCAAACCAATCAGAATCAGGGGGCGGGTCGAAGGCGCTCTAAGTGGCAGATTCAAACGGAACATGGCGGCGGAGAAAGATAACGAACAAATCAAGCGGAGTAGAAGGTGGGCAGTAGTATTTGATCTGTCGTGTTATTTCGAGCTGTATTGAAAAGCGAATGCGTTGAATTTCTGTTACTTTATTTCACGTTATTTCAGAAAGTGTAGCTAGTATCAGATAGTTAGCAAAACAGGCTTCGTTGAACCGAGACAACTAGCGTCAGCGTCGTTATTAGTGGCTGCGTTTCAAACAGCTTCCTATTGGGATCTGTAATGCGCTGTATAGAGTGGAATATTTATGGCTATATATATATATATATATATATATATATATATATAACAATAT
>JAOUWY010000051.1:7644575-7661265 GCA_025728095.1 Prietella phreatophila | reverse complement strand
TATATATATATAAAAATAAAAGAGCTACTGATTTTGCATAATACTTAAATCTAAATGTCTGGTAAATCTCTTACTAACTGCCTTTGGAATTGTACATGCAGATGATATAATTTTTGTGTCCGAGAATATGGCCTGGAAATCTTACTGTAAGCCCACTCTTATTCTTTCTGTCTCCCTCTTCTACTTACTCTCTTAGTGCCCCTTGCCACCTCTACTCTCAGCAGAGTGAAAAGACTGCCCTTTTGCATAAGCAGTGTGCTTTCCCAGGGACTCATTGTTCTTGGTTGCTAGGCAACGGCGCAGCCCCGCTTATGTCGCCAAAGAGATGGGGGGGGCCCTGGGTATTTGGTTTTGGGTCAGGCATGATAAAGATGATACAATGGGTTGAGGCGTGTCCAGAACCTCCTTGCTCGTTTATGAGGCTATTTGGCATCCACTCATCTCTTGCAGGAAAGCTACAGTGAGGCCTGGCAAAGGTCCGTCAATCTTGGCCGAGTCAGACCACCGCAGGCGACACAGGAATATGTGGCAGAGCCCTTTGCCTGGTACAACGCGGATGAGGTTCCACCATTGGAGATCTCGTAGAAAGCTCCTTCAAAGTTTGATTTGAGCTGACCAGACTAGTCAGTTGAGGGTCAGCCAAATTCTGATTTGCAGTGTAAGGATGTGTTTCAAGAGTGTTTCAAGGACCATCAAGCACTCAGAGACAGAGTATGCAAGTTAATGCTGAAAAGAGATGAAAATGCTAAAAAGAGATGGAGATAGTGGACTTGGGGGAGTAAACCAAGCTTTTATTCAAATCTGTGGTTTATTAAACTGCTTTTCTTGAATTCCTATTCCCTTTCATTCTCTCTCTCTCTCTCTCTCTCTCTCTCTCTCTCTCTCATCAATCATCAGTATTTTTGCATTGTAAATTGCTTTCTCCATTGATTTATGCACTAACTAAAAACAGCTAAATATCACAGTTTCTATTTCGGAGTTCATTATTGCAGTCATTGTGCTTGTGATTCCTTTGCATTATTTATAAGATCAATTTTAACAGGATTTAATTTACGAAGCTTAACTATTTTGTTTTGCCAAGAGGCAGTTCACAAGAACAGTACTTCTCTCACAAAAAGTAAAAAGAAAAAAATCTCATAAATCACTTTGTGGAGGAGATCTAATTAAAGTCTTACTTGTGTTTATTTAATCAAGCAATTTCAACACAGTGTATAAAAAAGATTCATGAACTCAGTCCCTATATTGTTCTTAATTAAGATGTAATTATTGCCTAATTGTAGATATTATGCTTCGCTCCTAGAGAGTGGGTGTTTGTGAATCAATACCTAATCTTTTCTTCATGATGCACTCTCAATGAGATGTTTGCCTGCAGGGCACATTCTTAAATTTGTGGTTCAAGCTCTGTTTCTGTTCTGATTACCAGCCCTTTTATCAGTGCTGACCATGTGTGTGCTGAGTGATGACATGTCGGTCATCAGATGCCATTTGAATACTGCATATGCTGGACTTAGGAAAGACACTCTGAATGCCGCTACTCTATTTCAAAGCTGTGTACGTGGGCAAGCGTTATTTTCTGAGGAGAATGTAGAAACCTGAATATGGTCCTACGTCAAAAAGGAGCAATATTTTGAAATTTTTATTAATTTTGTGTTGCAGATTGTTAGTGTATATGGAAAAAGAATTGTCTTGATCTACTATAGGATATTTACCCAACTGGATGCACCAATGTATCAACCAATGATCTGTATTGGCTGAAAAAGGCAATTTTTCATGCCATTGGCCGATAGAAACAGCCGATGATCAGGGCCGATTATATCCCTTCAATCAAAAGAGGACAGGGAAACATCAATTGTGTGCTGTGTGTAAAGATGTCTCTTGTGTGGAATGATGACAAAACTGCAGTTTGTAAAATCTGCGCTGCTAAAATTTTACACCAGATGCTGCAGCAGTGAAGCGGGAGTTTCAGCGTAGAGTCTGTTTTTAATTTTTGTGCAGCTCGTGCTGCTCACCCTAAAATAAAGTGCCATTGAAAGATTTAAATGAAGATGAGTTGACAAAAAAAGTAGTATATATATAATATATATATACAGAAAAATACATTTGTATAGTAGTATATTTCATATCCAGTTAATGTTAAGTTATAAGTTAATGTTATATATTAAGTTTATACTAGGCCCATATATGACCAGTTTGATGTTCAGTGATGAAGTAGAAATGCTTGTGTTTGTGGTGAGTGAGTGTGAGACTAACAGGAGGTTTTTTAGGATTCAGTCAGTGTTAATATGTATTAATAACATTCAATAAGTTAAGAAATCTTACTTTAATCTTCAGACTTGAGTTCATGTGTTCATGTTAATGTGAGTAATATGTTTTCTGTTGATGAGACCAGTTACTGTGAAGCAACTTGTTGAAATGTAGAGGATAATGTTTTTATTCGCATTTCCTTCAGACCTGTGGAACTAATTATTATACATTTTATTAGAAGGTATCAAAAGCAGAAATATTGGTATCGGCCAATATCACTCTGAATAATCAGTTATCGTATCGGCTGAGAAATTTAGTATTGGTGCATCTCTAATGAAAACCTTTATATCACATCTATGTTCCTGACTTTTTACAGGCTGTACGTTGTCTGGCAAAGCACATCAGTCTTGCAAAAATGAGGCACAGAAATGTGGAGATAAGAATGAGGATTGCTGGGGCATGGCAAAATAAACTCTAGGGTTTCTTTCACACAAACCTATCTGCACAGAGAAATGGATGTGGCCTGCCGAAGCTTCTTTGTGAATAAATAAATGCCTTAATTCAGAGCAAGTCCCATTAGGAGAGGTTTTTTTTTTGTTTTTTTTTTTAAGGAGCTGTAATTGTAGGTGACTGTTTCTATTCAGACTTCCTTTAGTAGAAGCGAGACCCATGTGTGAGGATTCCCTTCCAGGCAACTCAACACAGATTTGCATACATAAGAGTTTATCCCTTTGAGTCACAGCTGGCATATTTATTTCATGAGTTAGCTAACGTATCATGAACAGTCTCATGGAGTGTGTAACATTTGTGAATCATCAGGATAAATCCCTGCTTATTTTTCCTTCCTCTGCTCAAACATTTCATCTGGGTGTTAAAGAGAGGGCAAAGATTGGGGGGGGAGACAAGTTCAGATGGCCCTTTGTTCCCATGATCCCATTTCCCCCTGGTGCTTTGAGGCTTCAGGGTCGGGAAAGCGAGATGGCATGCCACACCATTTTTAATTACAGGCAGAGGAATAGTGTCCTTAAATATTTGGAGTCAGGATTTACCTTGTGTTTGGAGTAACTAGGCCACGGAATTTGCTCTAGCCAGAAAGAGAGAAAGGAAATCTACTGTATTGCATTACTCTTGGCAGGCGCTGGCGGCCTGCTTTGAAAACAAGACATTGTGAGACACTGAGTCTGCTCCTTGCCCTTGTCCAGGTTCCCTGAGCTGGCACAATATCGTAGGCCGAGAAAGAACCACTGAGATGTAGTGAAACGGAGACAAAGATGGTAGAAATCCCTGTTGTGAGTTCAGACAGACAGCTGGGTTCCTGTTGACTTCAGTTAGTTATCTTTCTGGAATCAGAGAGCTGAAACTGCTTTATGAAAAATGCTATGAATTTTGAAAAGAATTAATTCAGCGGTCAAGATCAAACAAACAAATAAAACACAGAAAATAGCCTTATTAACACATTTGGCTTTTATTGGAATTATTTGCTTGAGTGGCATTTGGGTTTCAATGCATACTGAAAGTGTTTATACTTGAGTTAATTTAAGGGCACCTATTATGGTTTTAAAATGTGCCTAACTTTGTTTTAAAGTTCTCATACAGTAGATTTACATGCATCCAAGGTCAAAAAACACTTTAATGTGATCAGAATTTAAATTGCGGCATTAACTTATTTCCCCCCCGAGTGTCACAAACGACTCGTTAAATGATTCTAAAGGATTCGTTCTAAACTCCTCCTATCAGAGAGCATCCTCTGCTGTGATTGGTCAGATGTTACAGTCTGTTGTGATTGGTCTACCACTATCAGCGTGTGTCGAAAAGGAAACGCCTACTACCATAACGAGTTTCAGTTCCGTCTGTTTGCGAGCAGCCGATGAAGACCAGAGGCGAGGGTTTTTGTTACAAACCAATGTAGGTTAATACTGGAAGTAAGTCTGGAATGCCTAACGACTCGTTTCAGCTGTTCAGAATCGGTTCTTTCGTTTGGGAATCAATAACTCAGTTTGTTGTGCACTTTGATTTTTGAAACTTTGCAGACTTTTTTACATTCACAAACAGCTTTATAACACACTATATGAAAAGTAATATTTGAAAATCCATAATAGGTACGCTTCAAGACAGCCGGAAAATGGCTTCATGGTGGTTTTTCATGGTGCCACTTTCAGATCACTTGAGTCAAAATTAAATGAAGCACCTTCTGAGAAGATAAATAGTTTTATGATAACATAAACACTAAGGTGGCATTGGTGCGGAAATAAACTGTGTGTTTATTGTTCCATTGTAAGGAACATAACCCACAACAACCCAGTTTGCCTCATTAAAAGGAACATGAAACTGGGAAACAAAGCGTTTGTGGGTGCTTTTAATGACTGTGACTGCAGTTCAGAGGCCAGAAGTGGTCTTGGATGTTCATGTAATTGGCTTTAAAACACTGGGTCGCTGTTGCATTGTCTGTTGGCATGTTAGTGCTAAGTGCCAAGGCCAGTTCGGGTTATGGCTGTTGGTGATTGGTTGTAATCAGAACAGATGGTGGGACTACTGTTACCTTCACTTGAAAGCACAAAATTGTATAGGATGTCTTTGTATGTTGTAATATTACAATTTCCCTTCACTGGAACTCGTCTTGTTCTACTGGCTTTAATCCCACTAGGTGGGGTCGCCGGTACGGGTGACTCTTCTCCAGACCATTCACATGATCTGAATTTGAGTCTCTCGCATCCATTTTAGTTTGGCAACAGTTTTTACGCCGGATGCCCTTCCTGCCGCAACCCTCCCCATTTATCCGGGCTTGGGACCGGCACGGAACCATCCACTGACTCATGTGGTGGCCCTGTGGCTGGATTAATTTCCCTTCATTGGAACTAAGGGACCAAACCTGATCCAGCATGATAAGGCCCCTGTGCACAAAGTGAAGACATGGTTTAGAAAAAAAAAAAATTCAAAAAGCACATAAGTGGTATGGTCAGGTGTCCGCATACATTTGTCCATATAGTGTATCAAAGGCTGTCTTTAGAAGAGAGGTCATAGGACAACTGCAAAGAGTTTTACCTTACCTCCCAAAATATCTCTCTCTCTCTCTGTCTGTCTTTCTCTCTGTTGTGCGAGTTTCTCTAGAGTGACTCTTTCCCTTCCTTCACTCTTTGTGGTAGAAAGATAGGAATGATAGGAGAATTCATATTTAGAATTTTCCTGTAGGAAGCTCTACTCTTTCTCTCCTTCATCCTCTCTTCCCCATGGCTCCATGCTGCTAGGTAACTCATCAGCGATCTGTCTTTTCATCCCTTTTTTTTTTTTTTTACAAACAGCAAGTGCAGAAGGAAAAAAAGATAACTCTGTGCACAAATATTAGCCAGGAGTAACAAAGGCATTCCTGAATTGCACGTCACTCCCTGACTCGCTCCTGCATACTATTCTCAGCACCCCCAACCACCATACCCCCACCCCCACCCCGCAAGCCTCTTACCAACAGCCTACTCCGTGACACCTCTGCTTAAGACCCATTTCCTCTTCCATGTTTTTTTTTTTTTCCTTTGACAAAATATTCCTTTATCTTACTGCTGTCAATGGCTTTCTTTTTTTTTAAACCCGCCATGCCGGGGCTTGCAGGCTACCATGCTAGCATTTTTGGATTAAGAGCAGGTAATTCTTCGGTCACAGAATTTAGTGCAGTGTTCTATTGTGTCCCAGAGTACACAGACAGGGTTCCCACTAAGGAATGAGGGCGGAGCAGCACAAACACCCGTAGCAAAAGGGAAGCGGTAATCTCCATTCTAATCTGTCACCTCTTGCCCCCTGGTTGAAATGTCATTCTCATTCATGTCAGTAGCCTCTAGATGGAATGGTCAGTCTTGTGTCTCCCTGAAGCTCTGTTTGCTCGGAGATGCTTAGAGGTGGAGTAGTTGGTGTGTTTGTAGCCTGAAGATGATGTCTACCAGTTAGATTCACTGGAGTTCTTGCCACCTCCTAGGCATTGCTATTTTCTCAGTAAACATCTCTGTCCACACAGCAACGCCAAGCTTCTAAAAGGGGAAAATTGTCTTTTGAACTGAGCCATGGGGTTGTAAATATCTGTCAAGAAAAACAGATATCCCCTTTAAGGCCCCAGAACCTTCCAGTGAGAGGATCAATTAGTTGTCTGGTAGTTCCCTACCCCCAATCCTAAATTTTTGGTTAGGTCCCTCCCTACACAATTCCCTATCCCTTTCATCCTTGAAGTTAACGGATGCTTCCTCCCCATCTGGGATATGTATAATAGCTTCTAGACAAATCTCAGACAAAGTCATCCTTGCAGTGGCCATACAATTTGGTCTCTCTTGAAGCTGTAAGATTTAGTAAATCAGTGAGCTGTTTAGAAACATAAAAGTTGTGAAATAATGCCCAGGTCACAGGAACATGATTTCAATCATTCCTAAAGAAAACAAATGTTGGTAAGGAAGAAAGCCACGCATACACTGGAAACAATACAGATGCTGTACATCCTTAGGTTCAAAGTCTAAGTTTAATGTGGATGCAGCTGCTTAAATAGTACTCCTTGCATGATGTTTTGATTTTACCATCTGCAGGAAAAGCCCTGTGCATTACTCTAGTGAAAGCTAGTTTTTCTTATTATCCCAAATCCCCTTTGAAACAATGATGTCAGCCTGTCTTCATTCTATTTTTTTTCTTTCTTTTTGGGGGTGTAGTCAATAAGCATTGATGTTAAAGTCATGCAGTATTTCATGTGGCTTTCTCATTTTACAGACCTATGCCTCCATGATGTCCTATATCTTTGGCTTGTATCTTTATTAGTCTTTGTCCAAACACCACCACTACCCCCGCCCACCATTCTGTGGTTGTGGGCTTTAATTTCATGCACCCTTGCTCTGGCAGTTGCTTCCTCTGGAAATGCCAGCCTTGTGAAATGACACGCAACTCCAGAGGGTTCCTGTTCTGCCCAAGCCACACGGTGTTGGCATCCAGTTAAGCTGTCGGGCCATAAAATGAGCCGCTTTACCTTTTCTTGGCCCACACATACTTAAGAGAAATTTATGTGCACCCACCCACACATGCACAGAAATGGACTACAACTTGACAAAGGACTCACTGATCTATTTACGGTTAACGCAACCCCTGGGGTTCACCTGAGTTTACGTGCCAGACTCAGTGGATGGTCACTTCCAAATAAGCTAAGCTGGCATTGGGAATGCCTTCAAAGGGTCTTGAATAATTCTTGAGTCAAAGGTGTGGATGAATTTTGTATATACAGCATGGCTCTGAGAATAGTTACAACTATAACATAAATGATTGTTTATATTAACTTTAAGTTAATGAAACAAAAACGCTCCTGTTCTAAAGAGTCTTGCGGACGTTCATTAACATTAAAATTGCAATGTGTCTTTCATTAATAAATAAATTATAATCGTTGGCAAATCACTGCGGTGTAATAGAAATACTTTGACATATAAATTAAAAACCTTCTCAAAATACAAAATTATGTTTATCATTATTATTATTATTATTCAATTATAAGTTTAAGCTGTAGTTAAAGGAATCATGAAAATCTGGGGTGCTATAGTACCCTCAGCACAACTACTTCCTGTATCCTTGGTTGCAAGTGAACCCCCAAGGATAAAGATTTATACATTCCTCAAAGCTTTCTTAATATCTTTTTGCCTGCTGCTTATTAGTTATTACTCAATTATTTCCTACACAATCTTTATATGACCATTTTAAATATTTTTGAACTGATGTACATGTAATTTTTTTTTTTTTTTTTTGAAGTGATCTGTGAAACAAAAATGAAACTCTTCAGAAGATAGTCTGGGTCTTTTTTTAGTATTAGACCCTGACATTAGAATTCCATTGGTTAGCACATAATCTATTCTTAAACCCATGAATGAAGAATATATATTCCCATCCCCATGTCTGGATAGAGGACTGAAAAAAAGTACATTTGTGAAACTAAGCTTCATTACCTCTCTTTGAGCTAAATGTTGCTGGAGTCCAGGAACTGCTTTCTGGCCCTACGGCTTGAGACTACCCCTTCAATCGTTGCTGCTCCAGAAGTTCATTATCCTTGACAACCCTTATTCCCTTTCAGCTGTCATTTCCACCCCCCTGCCAAAAATAAGAAACCTGCCTAATGGTCTCCAAAATGAGAAAAGGGGGCAGTGATCAGAAAGGAAGTCAATGAAGAAAAGAGGGCACACATCTGTCTTCACACACATTTCTGAAGCACCACTGAGGGATGTCCATCCTCTTTTGTGTATTAAAGTAGTGGCAGCCCACAGATTGCAGTTAAGACCATGTAAAAACCTAGTAAACATAATTAGCCCTGTCTCGACTACAATCTTGCGCTACCCTCAAAGGTGGTTTCCCTGCCTAAAGTTTTCATCGCTCTCTCTTTTTATTGAGTGCTTGATTGTGGAATTCCTAGCCAGAAGGCAGGGAGGAGAAAATGTGCTTATTATATTGATGTACTGAGAAGATGTGTATGTGAAGACAGGGTTTAGATAGAGGTTGGGTCTTATCATTGGCAAGAAGTCTCGAGCCTGCATACAAAACAAGTTTTACTCATTTTATTGTGCTAGTATATTAGCAGCATTTCTTGTCAAACAGTTGCAGGAAAAGAAGCCATTTGGTCAGTTTATACTATGAACCTTTTTTTGATGAATGGCTCTTTTTAAGCCAAAATGCCCGACAGGATAGTGGCATACTTATATTCAGAATCAGTTTTTTTTTCTTCAATTACCTTCTCTCTAGACTAAGTAGAATGTGTCTGTATATTCATATTGTAAGGTTGATTTGACTACAGAGTGGTCTGAGCACACTAATTAAAAAATCCTTTTCACTTTTGCTACTCTCCTGCAGTTTTATTGACACACATTTTTTTTTTAAACACAGCATCTCACAAATGCAAATATGCCATATATGTGGGAGAGTTGTTGAGTTTGACCTCCTTGCTTTCTCCTTTTGCTGAAAGAGACAGAGGTTTTGTTTGTCTGGAGGGGAAGTTTGCCTTTCTCGCCCTTACCCGTCTTTTCGAGATGGTGATGATGGAGAGTGCTGGAGCAAAGCGAGTGAGAGAGGGATTTATGACCTTTGGAGAACAAAGTAAATATGAGAGACCAGCTATTGTTGCCCTGCGCCCCCCATTGTTGCCCTGCAGCGCTCTTCCCACTGCTGCACAGCTGGGACCAAATCCTATTGTTCCTACACCCCCAATATACACACAGACGCACATACACACTCCCCCAATGGCTTAGTCACAGCTCCAGCTGGGTACCTTTGGTCTCCTAGCAACCTCTACCTCAGCAATTTGACTTGAGGCACCTCTGGCTAGGAATTTTTATTGATTCAGAGAGCCTCCAGACATTCTGTATTATAGCACTCGTGATGGGACTGTATGTATTGCTAGGAAGCGCCTTTAAGACCTTTTCTGTTTCCCTGAGACAGTCTTGAATATGCCACTTTTATATTTCAGCCTTGTTATTCTAATGTCACCTATTTAGTACTAGGTTGCAGTGTCCTTTGTTGAGAGACGATTCCCAGCATCCACTGCACAAAGGGACAATGCTACGTATATTTGAGGCAGATTGTCTACAACAGCAGAAAATCACACTGGGATCCAGTCCTGTCAGACAAGAACAGGAATCTGAGGCAACAGTGGGCAAAGGCTCACCTAAACTGGACCAGCTGAAGCTTGGAAATTTTTTTGCCTGGTCTGATGAAACTTGATTTCTGTTGGTAACGTCAGAGTTTGGCATCCAAAGCGTGAATCCATGGACCAAACTTGTCTTGTGTCGGCAGTTTACCTTCACAAGAGCACCTTTTGGATGTGGTAGAACAGGAGATTTGTAACATGAATGCACAACTGATAATTTTGTGATGCACTCGTGTCAAAATGGACCAGAATTTCAAAGTGGTAGTATTATATGATAGTATTAATGCCCAGCAAGAGTATGTTTTGAAAGTATTGTATTTGCGTTATGCACAGTAAATACAGTAAGATAATTTAGAATATCACATAGTGTCATGGTGAAAGAAAAAAAATCTTTTTTTTTCTTTTTGTTTGTTTTTTTAAGCCACATTGAACATACACTTGTTCTTTAGTATACTTTGAACTAAACTTTGCCTATTCTAATGAGTCTTACTAGTTTAAACATATTTTCCTTGTTTTCTTTTGCTTGTCTTCCATGTTCACTCTGGTTATATTTACATAACACTCCACAGCACCGAGACTATTTTATATCACAATGTAAAATTCCAAAATGATCCTAGATCAGAAACCCACATTAGTAATTTTAGGGACAGACACAGTACAGACATCTATCTGATTTCATCGATCATTAACACACACTGTCAGTGTTTGAGGCTGCAGGTGAGAGAGAATACTGTGGAGTGTTTGACTGCAATTTTTCAACATAGCAGTCATCAAACCTTCATGGATTTGTGCTAGTTCTTCAATGTCAAACTTTGTGCATCCTGGTAATATAATGTGAGAATATAGGAAAGAATAATGAGTGAGTGATGAGTCAGTGCATAAAAAGCCTGAACTGTGATCTAACAGGCACTCGTCAAATATTTCCCAGACCCTGATATGTTTGATTAATTGATAGAGATCACTGACATACATAGTGTATGTGTAGGTTTGCGTAATGTGTGTGCACTCTGAAAAGAACGGTTTTTGGAGACTGGGAATACGTGTCACTGTGTGATTTATAGACACTGCACGGCTCGGTTTTGAATAATATGGAGTACAAGGTGAGTTTCAATGCTGAGTCAAAAAGTGATTATCTTCCAAGCTGTGACCCTAGCACGTAAACTTTTAACTTCATTGAAAGAGCATCATTTGTCACACTGTTATTGGCAACAAGAATGTGTATTGCAACAGAAAACGCCTTTAAAGCGCACCTATGATTGTTTTGAAACGTGCCTAATTTTGTTTTAAAGGTCTCATACAATGGATTTTCACTCATCCAAGATCAAAAACACTTTAATGTGCTCATAATTTAAACTGCAGCATTACCTTTCTTCCCCCTGTGTCAGAAAAGACTCATTAAATGATTCATTCTAAACTCATTTCAGAGTGCATACTCTGTTCTGATTGGTCAGATGTCCCAGTCTGTTGTGATTGGTTCACCGATGTCAGCGTGTGTCGAAAAGTAAACGCCGACTACCATAACGAGTTTCAGTTCCGTCTGTTCACAAACAGCCGATTAAAAACCAGAGGCGGGGCTTTTTGTTACAAACCTTTGTAGGTTAGTAAAGTCTGGAATGACTAACGACTCGTTTCAGCTGTTCAGAATGGGTTCCTTCATTTGGGAGTCAGTAACTCCGGTTGACGTGGGGTTTAACTTTTTGCACCCATTTTTACATTCACAAACAGCTATGTAACACCTCACATGTAAGGTAATATTTGAAAAACCATCATAGGTGCACTTTAATGTGGAGATGATTATCTGCCAAAGAGAAAGAACATGAGTCTGATATTGAAAAGAAAAAAAAAGTGGTCAAAACTGAGTAAGAAAAGAAGGAGAGAGAGTTAGGTATAGATGAGTTTCTCCTACGATTGCCTTCCAGCTCCTTTTGTTTAGTCAAAGCCTATTCTTACCATGGGCATTGATTAGAATTGAGCACAAAAGCCGAACATTGCTACACTTGGGAGAATGAAAAGCACCCAAGCACTCGGACTGTTGACTTTTTGTTATTGTTCAGTCCAAAGCTGCAAAATTGATTGTAAGTTGCAACCTGGGTCTTAATTATACCAAAATCAATAGGAATTCGGGGGTTTAACTTTACAATGGCACGCTCCATTAAAGTAGAAGTAGAGTGTGTTGAAGGTGATTTAGAGGAAGGAGTATAAGATGCATTTTATGGCTTTCCCAGTATGGTAGCTCTAACGTACCCTTGTTTTGCTCGTCTCACTCATCTAAAGTGGGATAGGTGTAACGATATTTTATTTTCAGTTAAACTTTTGCTTTAAGCAATGTTACCAAAGGGTGAACTTTATATTAACTGTTCTATAAACATAATTATCTATAACTTTTATACAGTGTAATTCTTATGGTTGTACAACCTGCATTAGACTTATGTACTTACCGTTCATGTACGTACCTTCTTACTCACCTTCATTTAATATGAAATGAACTGGTAATTACATATGATTTTATAGAACGTCTGCATGTTCTGTAATTAAGGTAGTATTAGACAGATGGCATACTTTTCACTGATGTAGCTGTGTGTGTGGACCGATAGAAACAAATTTTCCTTTACTGGATAATATTTCCCTGGAGTATTTCCTCCAATCTCCCAGCATCTCCTTCAGGTAGAATTAGCTTGTGAAAAATACACCTTTTCTGGATGGCTATTCTTAGAGCTTAACAAGTTATTGCAGAAATTATAGCTTTCTCTAGTGGTTCGGTAATGGACGTGCTGATGCCATTTAGTTTCAGACAAACTGACGGAAATGTTTCTCAGCTGCACTATGTGGCCACAAATAGGAGCTAAACTTGACCAAGCTCTAAAGTGCTCTAATGGGGTAATGGGCTATTAGTCTGCACTACAGTTACACCTCTCCACTTGCCCATTTCTCATCCTCACCCTCCCTATTTCTCTTTTTCTTACTTTTACTCTCACTTTTTGGCAGGTATTCTCTGAATCAAGTCTGTATATTTATATTCGCACACACACACACACCCTGAGAAAAATCAATCAGTGCAACTCTATTCTCAATTCTATTTGTCAATTTTTGACTCCTGACTGCCAATGTCTGTTTTTCAGCTAGATGTCAGTAGGGTGTATTTAAAGACTTTTACACCACTGAGATTTGCTAATTGAGCCAACACCTCCAGTCAAGTGGGACATTTTTGGCAGTACAACAGTAATTAGGGAAATAGGGATGACATGAGCGAACAATGATGGGCTTAAAAAAAAAAGTTGAATGTGTTGTATACACAGATGTTATAGTGTGATGCTTTCTCTAGTTTCTTTTAAATGGCAGAGGCGAATGGTGAATATTGAAGTGGTTCCAGACACATTCCTGTGTATTCATATGACAAGCAAGATCACACAAGATATTATGTATGGGTAACTTTGCCATATGGACATCGCCTCCAAGAGTTGACCCAGATAAAAGTGAATCTGAGGGAATTCAATGCCCCTTCCCTCTGGACTCTGGCCCAAAACAAGATAATTCAGCTTAATGAATTATTTCGTGCTGCCTGTTCACAAATTCAAATAAATACAAGAAATGTGCTGCCTTGGAGGCATGAAAATCTAGATGCTTTACTACTTTACTACTTTACTTTAACGCCTTTAAAATGTGGCATGCATATCTGAGTTATGGACTTTCTTCTTGCTTTTTAGTGCAAAGTCATTTTTCATTTCATTTGCATTCTGTGCAGTTGTTGTGGAATATAACGTTAAGGCAGTTTATGTGATGGGCAAGCAGAAGCAAATGTCTTTGAAAACATATGGACTGTTTTCTTGCTAGCAATTATCTAATCTGTAATGCCATATTTCAACAGCTTTCTACAGATATTTAGTGTATGTGTGGGTTTAATTGATCGAGGGATGGCTTGATGGAATTAGGACCATCTGTACTGCTTACGTCCAGTGGTAGAGCTTTGGTGAAAGACCAGTGGCTGAGATCTTAGTACTATTTCATGTCTCTGAAAATAACCGAATATTGATGGACAAATATTGGGGCTTATTGTGGAGAGAATTATGACACACACACACACACACACACACACACACACACACACACACACACACACACATACATATACATACATACATATATCCTCCTATAACCTGTCCAAGGAGTGTACTGGTTTAGCTTTGATGTTCCATCGACAACACCCATGCCAAACTCGAGACTTAAGAGCTGTCACAGGAACCCATAGTCCTTTTTGGCAGTCCCCCCAAAATACTGTATTTTTGAGGTCTTCCTTCTGTCTCCTTTCTTTTAATCCTTCATTTTTAACACCTTCTCTGTCTTTTCATCTTGCTGGGCTTACCACAATCTATCATTTGCCCCTGAACTTCTGGCTGTCACACCTAAAACTTTTTCCCCCCTTTTTTCTCCAGTTCCTCACTTCTGAAGCACAGTCTCTTTCTCCAGAGAGAAAGCAACAAAATGTAATTTGTCATGCCTTACCATTCGCTTTTCAGGCAGGCTGATTTTACAAGAGTGACTGATGTGGATGTGCCATTGCACAGGAAGATGGATGGTGTGCAGTGCTCTTAAGCATTCCTTATTGGCTCATTATTATGGAGTTCGAGTGCATCAGAAAGCTAGCTGTCAAAATGCTGAGGTATTTATTGATTCCTGGAGAGATCTGCAGTCAGAGCTGGTGTGTCTCCTACTAACAACCTCTTCTTCTTGGTTTCATCTCTTTCCAAATTATTCTCTCGCTCTCTTTTTATGTGATTTGGTTTCACCTTTCTCATCTTTATTTCTTAGTCCTTCTAACATTGGGGGTTTTCAAATCCTGGAGTTTACACAGTTTATGGTTGCATTGCTCAATTAAGACTTCGATATCCTTATCTCTTGTTCCAAATCTCTGGCTCTGGAAGTGCTGAGATTTCAAGCGAAGACATTTGGGTGAGGGTATCTAGTCAAGTGACTGAAGAGTATAAATGACATCAACCCTTACCAACTCATTCCAGCTGAATGCTTTGCATAGGATTGGGGAAAACACTAAACTCAGGAATGCTGAAGACTGTCTCACTTCTGGCCTCATTCATTCACAATATAGAGTCTGTTTCTGCCTTGCTATTTGTTTCTATGCAATTTTAGTGTTTGATGAAGCAGATAAAGGGGAAATCTGTAAGAGCGGGATCCTGTTGTTCTATTAACAGCTTTTCACACCTCATTTAGGCAAGTAATGACTAACAAATTACAAGCCACTGTTCAAACAGCAGCCATGCATCATCACATCAGCACTTCTTTATCTTATTTTTCTATCTTTATTTTCATCTTCTGCAGCCATTCTGCTCAGATCTGGTTTGAACATTCCATAATGTACATATACGTAGCATGATGATATAACACATTTGTCTAATAGAAAATGATTATCACGATTTGATTTCAACAGCAGGTAGATTGGGAGTATGTGTGGAGAGCAATTGTTTTATTCCTATAACATCCCTATTTGTAAGACACTCAGGTCTTTAAAAGGAACGGATGCTTTTATATCAGCTTAAAGCACTGCAAATGGCACCCCAGAACAAAGTCAGAGTAGAGCTAAATTGCACAGCGTTTCCTGAGATAATTGGGTTATTTGCTTTCCTTTGTGGAATGAGAGAGAGAGAGAGAGAGGCAGGTATGTGGAGAGTGAAAGATAAAGAGGTAAGTAGTAGATAGATAGAGGAAAGATGCCTAATGGAGAATGATGAAAGATGGTTTGTGTAACTGGCAGACAATTACTGGTAAACTATATAAAATTCAGTATCTGCAGTAATGGCTCAAAAAGCAGAAAGTAGATATGTCTATATTACACATTAGAGAAACCCTGCACTGATGTTTGGCTCAATGTTAGGTTATTTTACAAAGACATGCATGGCCTTTATTTGATATTTTTTTATGTTTTAACTACAGAATTAGTTTAATCAGATGTGCTATTCATCATACTTGTTACTGAAACTGGATACCACTGATTACAGTGTTCAACACTTGATGCGTTATAAAGTTCAAAATTACAATAACTGAACGTAGCATCTGAGAGCTGTTGAAGCAGTCACTCCAGAAAGAATCCTCACCATTGTTAAATAAATTTCCCACATACAATGTGTTTGCAAATACAGCTGACAGCGTAACAATTTTACAGGCTTTGATGTTTTCACATCATCCTTGAGTGCTGCAGACATAATAACCTATATTGTGGATAAGTAAACAATGGTTACTGATTCGTTACTGATCCCTAATGTAGACAACGGCGTCTGGTGAGCAAGACATGAAAACATAACTTAGAATAAATTGTGATCTACACTTAATGCTGTGGATCAACCAGACGTCTTCCACAGAGTGACTTTCGTAATCTAGAAGTGAAAGATTCAAGGGGTCCACACTGGTGGACTCTCGTCTTCAGTTCACCCCACAGGTTTTCTATGGGGCTTCAAGTCAGGGGACTGGGATGGCCATGGCAGAATCTTGATTTTGTGGTCACTAAACCATTATTGTGTTGATTTTGATGCATGTTTTGGATTATTGTCCTGCTGGAAGAGCCAACCATGGCCCATTTTAAGCTTTCTTGCACAGGCAGTCAGGTTTGCATTTCATATATGTTGATATTTGAGAGAGTCCATGAAGCCGTGTATCCTAACAAAATGGCCAGGTCCTCTGGCAGAAAAACAGCCCCAAAACATTAAAGAGCCACCACCGTATTTAGCCGTGGGCATGAGGTACTTTTCCATATGGCTACCTCTCTGTGTGCACCAAAACCACCTCTGGTGTTTATTGCCAAAA